>APFE031035478.1:0-14872 GCA_000404065.3 Pinus taeda | reverse complement strand
AAATCAATTGTTCAGTTTATAAACAAAACCCGGAGATAGACTGAAGTAGCATTGATCTACTTTGCACTTGCATAGCAAATGCAGTTCGAAGGCTAGCTGGCTTGACTTCAGGCTCTGTTTGTAGTTTATAAAGCAAACAAATATAGATAGACAAAGTCATCGGGTCGAGACGGCAGTCGACCCAGTCTTGTCTTCAGAAGGTCCAATTTCAGATGATACAGTCACCGAAGAGAATGAGAACAACACCATTCAGATTCTTTTCATAAACACAGACTCCGATGAACATGGGGGAAATCTACCCATTCCTTTACCGCAGGAAGGAAATTTGTCAGAGTCGTATCCAGCCATTTATTTGGTCCCACCTCCAAGCATCCTAGTCATTTCCTTCGATTGGAATCTACTATGCAAACCCCGTCTACCGTATAATGTACCATTCTGAATCATTGTACAAGCTTACAGAATGGTCATGGTCGGTACTATCATAGATGAAGGGGCTTCTGTGAGTATCCTTTCCTCAATTGCTTGGAAAGCGATTGGTTCGCCATCGCTTCTGCCTGAGATGTGAAATCCGACAAGCTTCGACAAAGGAACCAATCGACCGTTAGGGATCCTTCCAAATTTTCTTATAACATTGAGAGGGAAAACCATTTATCTGAATGTAATGGTAGTCCAAGGACCTCTATATTACAATCTAATCCTTGGGCGTGACTACATTTATAGCATGGGAGCCATTGTCTCCTCACTCTTTCGAGTAATGTGTTTTCCGCATGAAGGCAGAGTGGTCCAGCTTGTAGACCAACTTTCATTCCCTGGATCACACATAGCTAATAGTCAAATTACATCCCTAATAGGTCTTTTCACGCAAGGAATGCCTCATCAATCTCCAGTTCGTCCACCTGAAGAGCGCGAGTAATTTGGTGGCCATGATTGAAACCCGGGGGGCATGCACCCTAGTCTGCTTTGGCAGGAAACCTTTGGGTACAGGGTAGGTTTCCACGAAGGATATATGACTAGTCTGACACAGCCTTCTAATTAGGAAAATGGGATTAGACCGGAATAAGATTCCCTCGTCAAGGTTAGGTGATTGAAGCTACAATCACCTTTGTCCAATGCACTAAGCCGGGGAAGTGTTTTTGTCTGCTATGCAGATGGAACCATCTTGCAAATGCAAGAAATTCTATATGGTAGCCTGGAAGCTCTATTTCACTATACCTGGGGGCATGCAAACCGTTTTGCATGCAAGTGAAAAGAAACCATTTATTTTCTTAGTTTGTAGATTCTCAACCCTTTAAACTCGTAGGATTGGTCGTTCTTAGGTTACATAAAGAAAGGATATGGAGCAAAGTTTCGAATGGTGCTAGCTCCTTAAAAACTGAACCTATTGATGAGACATCCTTATTATACAACTGGCACGAGTACTTTTACACAAAGTTCAAGCTTGTTAAAAATTAAACCTAAGCGATGAGCATATGTTCCACCAGAGTTTAAGCTCATTAAAAAATGAACCAATCTCCGGTAAATAACCATTGAAACATATCTACTCAATCTAGACATATTTGGGCACTGCAACCCCAATCATATATGTCCATAAACCAAGGGGTTTTGAGTCCCTAAAAGTGTTGTTTCACACCCTAAAGGAACAAGGTCAACTGATTAAATCATCTCCCAACAGTTCTCCATGGAAAGCTACTCAGAACTGGACAAAACTAGACCATACAGACTGCTCAGTGTTAAGGGTACGATGCATCTCACATGCCACATGCAAAAAGTGCGATGCATATTGAAAATCCCTTCTGTAGGGTGTGATGGGCGAGAATAGACAAATGGAAGAGACAGTTTGCAAGGTGGATGATCATGTAATCTTCCAGAAACCTCTCCTGTGACACTTGCCTCTCTGAATTTGCCCAGGGATGAGTAAGAGATCATGAATCTCCAAGTGGAACCAAGAACTATGTAAAGCTGCTAGTCCCACTATGACGGGTAGCTATCTTAGAAACAAACAAACTGAAGCCACTTTCATTTTCCTTTATGAGAAGTAGATAGGAGAAGAGCGAGGAATACCAACCTCAATCTTTCGCTTAGTTCCTTGCTTGTTCCTTCCCCCCTTTGACAGAGCTTTGTCGCTCCTTCCTTGATTACCCTGCTTCAAAGAGTACCTGTAAAGTCAAAGCAGCATAATACCTTCAAAGTATAGAGATCTACAATCATAAACAATATAGGACCATATATATATTAACCACACAAATGCATATATCATCAAACATACAAGAATGTGTAGGAAAACTTGAATAGCTTTAATGATATAAAGATTAGAAGAGAGGATTACAACCCATTGATCTGACCCAGCATCATCCTCCCAGCATGAAAGCCCTTCTTCACCTCATGAAAAGCTTAGATCACCCAACACTATGATGTTCCACCAAGAAACCAACAGCATTTCCTTACAAGATAGAAAATTCCAGCCTCTGGATCTCTGGGATGAGGGATCCATATATAGATGTTTGCAGGGGGGTGAGTCAGCTTCTAGGATTTTGATTAGTGTCCTCTCTCTGATAGTTCTTGGTTCCACTTGGAGATTCATGATCTCTTTCTCATCCCTGGGTGAATTCAGAGAGATAAGTGTCACAGTAGAAGTTTCTGGAAGATTCCATGATCATCCACCTTGCAAACTGTCTCTGCCATTTGTCTACTCTCACACATCGCACCCTACATAAGGGATTTTCAGTATGCATCACACTTTTTGCATGTGGCAGGTGAGATACATTGCACCCTTAGCACTGAGCAGTCTCTATGGTCTAGTTTTGAGCAGTTTTGAGCAGCTTTCCATGGAGAACTTTTGGGAGATGACATAATCAACTGACCTTGTTCCTTTAGGGTGTGAAACAACACTTTTAGGGACTCAGAAGCCCTTAGTTTATCGACATATATGATTGGGGTTGTAGTGCCCAAATATGTCTATAACAATTGCCCCCTAAACCATGAGGTCAAAAATCTTTTGATGTCGAGTGAAATGCTTTATCATGAGGATCCGAGGTTTTTCAAACTGGAAGGTGACCTGTAATAAGATACAACACAATAAATTATCTTCATAATATTTTTCATGATCTAGTTGAGGCGGGCATTCCCATGCTCAGCTTTATAAATTCATTTTCATGTACATAGGACAGACAACCGTCTATGTGGCAGACTGATGATTCTGATAGAGTCACCATCCTTTGATTTGGATGGTCATCTGCGCAGCAATGATGTTCATTTGATGTCCTTATTTTCCTAAATATATCGCAGCCCAGATGGATGAGACTAGATCCGGGGTCTTCAAACTCGTCCAATCTTCGCCCGAAGTACAAGTCGATCCATGTGAAGAAATGTTCTCGAGTCAAACATGGAAAGACATCGCCTGATTACCAGCCAATGATGTAAGTTGTTAACAGGCGCGAGAGTAATCACCGATAATGATGATGACCCTCAAGGTATGACAGTGTAATTCACGTGGTGTGAAAATGGGACTTGGCGTCGAACACCACGCAAAATCTTTCGGTCGAAGGCCATTGATGTAAACCTGTCACCAGAAGTGAGAAACTTGCGATTGAGGCATGCAAGCTTCAAAGTATTGAAAGGGATGTTCCTAGGTCGACTTCTTGGATAATGAGATGTTGTCAACAAGAAGTGACCCATCGTAGGAGGGCCTTAATGAACCCACATCTACAACACGGAATGGGGAAAATGATTTTGTGGAGGTAAAAATGATCTGATGATACAGGGTTTAGGGTGGCGGTCATGAAAGAATGAAGCGTGAAGGTATTGTAGTAGATGAGACACAAGCTAGGTTGGTGAATTCTCTAAGAGACTTCTCTTGAACATATTAGCGACACTGAAATGGATTGGTAGCATTAACCCCAAAGATGGATGGTACGATGGACCAATGGCTATATGATCGGTGAACGGAATAACCCAACCCGACTCAATCATGGTGATGGAGTGAAAGTGTCATGTTCAAGAGCGACTTGCTACCAATAAAGTTTCTTCAAGTTTTTTTCCCAATTTTTCCCCAGTCATTGCTGACCAGTACCTCTTTAATTTTATCAAGCTTGAGGAGTATAACATATGCTTGTTCTATAATTTTCCCTTTGGGCAAACCCGTCGCTATGTTTTAACGAGCTTAGCGACAGTGAAACATGGACAAGTTTATCGCTATTGGTTTTAACGAGTTTAACGACAAAGACAACTCGGTCCCTTTTCAATTTTAGAGAGTCTAAAAAGGGACAAAAAGGAAACTCCAGTAATCCTTTTTCATCATATAATCCCTTAAGTCTGAAAAAGTATAAAATAATACGAAATGGATGAATTTTCGATAGTTTTAATGAGCTAAACAAGACAAGCACTCGATCTTTTCATGTAATAACCCCTCAGGTCCAAAAAGATTAAAATCTAGAGGAGGGATAGCACTTCCGATAGCTTTAATGAGCTAGAGAGGCCAATTGCTCGGCAATCATTTCATATTTTACGAGTTATATGAAAAGAGCTTAAAGGAGACTCATTTTTGAGGAATGAGTGATATTTTCGGGTAGCAGCTAGTTCCAAGTAAGGTTTAGAATTTTCCAATCACGGCAGTGTTACAAGGATGGCTAACAGAATCACTCGTCCCAGTTGTTCCTCAAAAGGGTAAACAATCAAATGGAGGCGTATGATCGACTAAAACAGAGTGGAGGTGATGGTAAGAACACGACCAAGGCTCAAAAGCTGATGATAATGCATTTCACAATGGTTATTTACCGGAGATTGGTTCATTTTTTAATGAGCTTAAACTCTCGTGGAACATATGCTCATTGCTTAGGTTTAATTTTTAACGAGCTGGAACTTTGCATAAAACTGATCGTGTGAGTCGTATAATAAGGATGTCTCATCGATAGGTTCAATTTTTAAGGAGCTTGCACCATTCGAAACTTTGCTCCGTACCCTTTCTTTATGTAAGCTAAAAATGACCAATCCTATGAGTTTAAAGGGTTGAGAATCTACAAACTAAGAAAATAAATGGTCGCTTTTCACTTGCATGAAAAAAGGCTTGCATGCCCCCAGGTATAATGAAATAGAGTTTCCAGGCTACCATATAGAAGTTCTTGCATTTGCAAGATGGTTCCATCCACATAGCAGATAGAAACACTTCCCTGGCTTAGTCCATCAAACAAAGGTGACTCTAACTTCAATCACCTAACCTTGACAAGGGAATCTTATTCCGGTCTAATCCCATTTTCCTAAACGGATGGGTGTGTCAGACTAGTCATATATCCTTTGCAGAAACCTACCCTATACCCAAATTTTTCCTGCCAAAGCGGACCAGGGTGCATGCCCCCTGGGTTTTAGTCATGGCCACCAAATTACTCGTGATATTCAGGTGCATAGACTGGAGATTGATGAGACATTCCTTGCGTGAAAAGACCAGTTAGGGATGGCATTTGACTATTAGCTATGTGTGAGCCAGGGAATGAAAGCTGGTCTACAAGCTGGACCACTCTGCCTTCATGCAGAAAACACATTACTCGAAAGAGTGAGGAGACAATGGCTCCGATGCTATAAATATAGTCACACCCAAGGAGTAGATTGTAATCTAGAGGTCCTTGGACTACCATTACGTTCATATAAACGGTTTTCCCTCTCAAAGTTATAGGCAATTTTGGAAGGATCCCTAATGGTCAACTGGTTCCTTTGTCGAAGCCTGTCAGATTTCACATCTCAAGTAGAAGTGATGGCGAACCAATCACTTTCCAAGAAGTTGAGGAGAGGATACTCAGAGAAGCCCCTTTGTCTATGATAGTACTGACCATGACCATTCTGTAAGCTTGTACAATGATTCGGAATGGTACATTAGATGGTAGACGGGGTCTGCCTAGTAGATTCCAATCGAAGGAAATGACTAGGTTGCTTGGAGGTGGGACCGAATAAACGGCCGGATACGACTGACGAATTTCCTTCTTACGGTAAAGGAATGGGTAGATTGCCCCCATGTTCATCAGAGTCTGTGTTTACAAAAAGAATCTGAACAATGTCGTTCCCATTCTCTTCAGTTACTGTATCATCTGAGATGGGCCTTTCGAAGACAAGACTGGGTCGACTGCCATCTCGACCTGATGACTTTGGTTCGATGTTGACTCAGAGGGTTTATCTTCAATGATAGATGCTTCGACCGACCACAAAGGTGTGTCAGTCAGATTTTCAACTAGCGATGGACTCGGCAAGAGTTTCTTGTACCTAGGAGGAAGCCATAGCAGTGAAGCAAGATGGTTATCCAAGAATCTTTTAGTTTTATCCGGGAAGGGACAATGGTGGACGGTATGATCACCTTCACACAGTTTACAAGGAAATTTATATTTCCCTTTCTGTCCAGAGACTTCGTTTTCACTAGTTGACGGTGTACTCTCAACATGATCGTCAGAGGTTCGACACCGGATTGTGCAACCAAGGAGACCAGTCCCTTAAGATTCGAGGGATGTAAGGACAATTTCGTTGATACTGGTCTCCTTTGCAAATGACACATGGAGATTTAGGTTTGGACGATGCAGTGTGTGAATTTTCGCTAGATGATGCATGGTTGTCCCTTTTTGCCTTTGGCTCCTTCTTCTTCTTCTCTTTCCCTTTCTTCTTCTTCTCAGTTACTTGGTTTTTAGCTTTACCAACTTCACCAAGTGAAGAGGAAGGAGGGGAGGGACAAAAAATCGAAGCAGAAGGTTGGGGGATAACTCTAGTATCATCTAGTTGCTGACTTGATTGCTCAGGAATCGTGGTGGTTTGAACGACAAAGGTTGAGAAGAGCCATATTGGCAAGCTGATTATCAATCCTAGGAGGGACAACGTGGCCATATGAGGTGCATCAACATCTCCCCAAGACGAGAAAGGACTAGGATTTCCCCCAAGGGGAAATCCTTGGTTGGTGGACTCCATTTTCTCAACCTAAGACCAACAAGGGAACTGTGACGTTATTCCGATTAAAATAAATTTTATGATGCTTTGACACAACTTGCTTTTTCAATTTTTAAGATTCAATAAAAAGCTAAAGATGGCTCTAGTCACCTTTGGTTTTTAATGAGCCTGAAGTGACAAGTGCTCAGATGGACCTTTTCCTTTAAGATGTCTGAAAAGGAACGAAAGAGACTACTCTGGAAGTCTAGACATATGGATTACCAAACCAATCGCAAAACTACAGAATAATTTTTACGATATGTTAGTCAATCTTCCTAAATGTTTTGTTCAGTGCATTGCGATCGATATGGCGGCAGACACAGCTTCCTAAGGATAAAGAATATAGCCTATTGCGGTCTCCCAATATATACTCGATGGTATGTGGGAGCACAAGTCTGTACTAGAACTTGTCGTCTCAAAGAGGAGGAATCACCTAGTTGGAATACGTCTCTAGCCTAGACTTCTAAATGTTGTGTGATATTTACTAGGCTTTACGACACCGGAATAAGTCTCTAGCCTAGACTTCTAAATTTTGTGTGTTAGGTTCCAAAGCATTTTTATGTTCATTGAATTTATTTTACAGTTGATCTTTCTTAAGAAGCTTTCCTTTCAGGTTCACCGTGTGATGTAGATATGCAATTCCTAAAATGCAATCTAAGATGATAAAAAGTCATTTAATCTTCTTTTTGCAATGAAAATCCTAGCTACTAAGGAAAGAGAAGCGAGATTCTTTCAACATAGAGCAGAGAGTACACACTAGATGCACTGTCCTAAATCAAAATCAACAAGTAGTCTAAATGCAAATGCACATGCATGTATTTGTTTTCCGCTTCTTAATGTGTGAATGACAAAAAGAATGCTAAGTACAAATTTGAATTATCTTTTCAAAGCGACAATACTAACAACTTTCTTTTCAAAAGACGAAAGGAAGAAAATGACGACACTTTGCGATTTTCAATTGAAAACTGCTTTTGACACTTGAAAAACTATTAATTCAAATCGAATACAAGAGTAACAGTGTAATCGACCACCAAGAAAAGTAGGAGTCTTTTCTTTGACTGAAAATGACACTTGCGACACTTCCAAATCAAAAGACAACAGTTCGATTACACTACTTCTTTGTAAAGGAGAACTGTAAATGGCGAACAATACATAAAAAAATTTGCAGTTCTTTGTACAATGGAGGCTGAATCATGCAAAGGAAGGGAGTTTTCACAGTGGTATACTGATCACAGATAGCAAAACTCCTAAATAAAGCTGAAGAGAGTGAACAAAAAACCAAAATCTGGAGGCAGAAACAATCTTATCTGATCATCACACCTATAAGACAGGGAAATAGCGATGCATCTCACCTACTGCACACAGGAGGTGAGATGCATCCAGATTCCCAAGAAGAGAAGGTAAGATGGTCCAGGGACGAGACTTCAACTTGGTTCTTGGTCATAGTTTGTAGCTTAGTTCAATGATTTGGGCCGAGCTAATGACAGTCAGTAAATAAAAATCACAAGGGATGATCTAATGAGGTTACTTGAGCCACCACCAGGGCAATTAGGATGTTTGCAAATCAATTGTTCAGTTTATAAACAAAACCCAGAGATAGACTGAAGCAACATTGATCTACTTTGCACTTGCATTGCAAATGCAGTTTGAAGGCTAGCTAGCTTGACTTCAGGCCCTGTCTATAGTTTATAAGGCAAACAAATATAGACAAGAAAACAAGCTATTCACTCTACAGCAGAGTCGCCATTTACAGTTCTCCTTTACAAAGAAGTAGCTTAGTCGAACTGTCATCTTTTGATTTGGAAGTGTCACAAGGGTCATTTTCAGTCAAATAAAAGAATCTTATGATTCTTGATGGTCGATTACACTCTTACTCTTGTATTTGATGTGAATTAATAGTTTTTCAAGTGTCGAAAATAGTTTTCAATTCAAAATCGCAAGGTGTCGTCATTGTCTCCTTTTCATTTTTGAAGAGAAAATTGTTAGTACAGTCGCTTTGAAAGGATAATTCAAATTTGTACTTAGCATTATTTTTGTCATTCACACATTAATAAAGTGGAAAACAAATACATGCATGTGCATTTACATTTAGACTGCTTGTTGATTTTGATTTAGGACAGTGCATCTAGTGTGTGCTCTCTGCTCTATGTTGAAAGAATATCGCTTCTCTTTCCTTAGTAGCTAGGATTTTCATTGCAAAAGGAAGACTAAACGACTTTTTATCATCTTAGATTGCATTTTAGGAATTGTATATCTACATCACGCGGTGAACCTGAAAGGCAAACTTCTTAAGAAATATCAACTATAAAATAAATTCAATGAACATAAAAATGCTTTGGAACCTAATGCACAACATTTAGAAGTCGAGACTAGAGATGTATTCCAATGTCATAAAGCTTGGTAACTATCGCTTTCATTGTAGGTTGTGTGATTCCTCCTCTTTGAGACGACAAGTGCCAGTATGGACTTGTGCTCCCACGTACCGTGGAGTATATACTGGGAGACCACAATAGGCTATATCCTTTATCCTTAGGAAGCCGTATTTGCCACCCTATCAATCATAATGCACTGAACACGGCATTCGGGAAGATTGATTGCCATACCATAAAAAGTATTCTCTAGTTTTGTGATTGGTTTGGTAATCCCTATATCTATATTTCCAGAGTAGTCTCTTTTGTTCCTTTTCAGACTCCTTAAAGGAATAGGTCCATCTGAGCACTTGTCACTTCAGGCTCATTAAAAATTGAAGGTGACTAGATTCATCTTTATCTTTTTCTCGACTCTTAAAAATTGAAAAATCAAGTTGTGTCAAAGAGTCTAAAATTCATTAAATTCAAAATCAATTTTTCCCCTTTATTTTGAGTTAATCGAATAATCCACAATAGTGGAAGAAAGTCAATCGAAACCCCGTCGTTCATGGAGATTAACGAGTCAACCATATTTGACTCTAGAAACAAAACTATTCCTAACAAAGCCAACTCGTTTAACCAGATCAAAGTCCCCTAGTTTGCTTGGAACTTGTGTTCCAACATCCTTAGGGACTCTGGTTACTCCAGACATTTTTGGTATCCCTACCATTACAGAAGAAGTTCTGCGGCCACAAGAGGACATTAGAACTGATCCTAGTGTAATGATAAACGCTTCTATTCCTGAACTGACTCCATCTATAGCTGATTCGTAAGGTGTTACCCCTCCAACATCTGTCACTGCAGAGTCTATACCTTCTTCGGCACCAGAAATATTTTACGGTCCTGACGGTCTACCTCTCCCACCTGGATTGATTACTATAGAAGAGATTGTGGAGGATCCTCCATCCAGTACTCCATTGCATTTTGGAGTCGGGATCACCCTATATCCTTCTTCATCAGAAGTTAGTCTCCCTTCATCACAAGTTCTTGTAGAATCGCTACGAAATCTTTTGGATAGACTAGATATGTCTAAACAACCATCGACATCGAGGACTGTGTCATCTGATGCAGTAGCAGTAGAACCTCCCGCTGCTACTCCAACAATGTTCGTTGGTGTACCATCTGTCCCAACTAGCTCTCAACTGCTAGATGGAGTCCATTCTCTTGTGTTGAGTCTCAAAAAATTGATCCTTCACAGCAGTATCAATTTGGGCAACCCGGTCTCCAAAGGCAAATCATTCCTTTGACCACTAAATTGCCGTTGTATGGGGGGCAATATGCCCTCTCATTGTTCCCTCCAGGAGAACAACCATATGAGAGTTCACAACAGAATTCGGGTCATGCTGGAATTACGTCAAGAAGTTGGGTGCCAATACTGCCTCAACAACCAAGAGTTGTATACTCAATGCAACAAAGTCTACCTGTGTCAAATATCCCCACTACACCGGCTATTTTGACGATGTCGCAAGTACAAGCGTTGCTTGTTGTATGCAAACCTCAAGTTTCTTAGGTCGCAATACAACAACCTTTGTCTCCACGACGCAATCACAATCACCGATTAGTGGCTCCTTAACTGGAATTACCTAGGCTCAAATAGGTATTATTACCCCTCATCTTAGTGAAACAGCCAGTATTGGACAACAACAAATGGCTTCACAACCATGGCTGGTGCAATATCAACAACCACAACTCCAACAAGCTTACCAAGGATTTGAGAAACAAATATTTGCGAGTAATGGGCAGTCTTATATTCAAAATGGTCAACATCAATCATATCATAATTGTTATGCCCATTAACCTTATCAACATCAAATGTATTATGCTGGTATGCAAAGACCCACTACTCAGGCAATCCCATCTTATCCTGGGTATGCTTCGCCGAACCAGAATCAACAGTTTCCCTTCGTGGCGACTTTAGAGTTGTCAGATCTAAAATAGCTAACAAACAATCCAATTGCTTATGCCCCTTAGTGGCCAGCGATTCCTCATAAAATTCCTTCAAATATTGCTAAATTTAATGGAAATCCGGGTGAAGACCCGTCAAATCATGTGATGACCTTTCATCTATGGTATTCATCCAACACTCTCAATTATGATTCGATTAGGCTTCACCTTTTTCAGCGAACATTAACTGGTCTGGCAGCAAAATGGTACATCGAATTGCCTAGAGCTTCATTCGATGACTTCAGCGCCCTTGCCACAACCTTTTTAACCCATTTTCAGTTACCAATAAGGTACGAAACAGGAACAGAACTTCTTACCAATTTCAAACAAACGACAACCACCCACATATCTGATCATATTCATGAGTGGCGACGTCGTTGTAGAATGGTAAAAACATATGTTCCTGATCCGCTGCTAGCTGAATGGTTTATTAAGTCATTATTACCTTCTATCACAGAAGTTGTGGCAAAGGGAGGGGTCATCACTGAAGAGCAAGTCATTGCTCATGCGCAATATCTAGACTTGATCTATACTCAATCTAGCACGCTCTATGACAAAATCCCTGATGCTCCTGGACAGGAGTTTTCTGTTCCTCCTGCTCCTAAATCAAACAAAGACTCTCATGCCAGTGATGGCGTGATAGGTACGACTAGCATGAAAACTGTAAAATCTGCATCAAAGAAAGCTCATAGAGTTTCTCGTCAAAATGAAAATGAGGAACTTCTCGCCTCGGAGGTAAATGCAGTGTCGACTGACAAAGGAAAAGAACCAAAGCAACCAGGAGGCAAGAAGAAAAAGAAAGGGAAAAAGAAGAAACAGGAGGATTCGTCTCCTGAAAAATCTTCAGCAAACCCCTCTGGAGAAAGGAAACCAAGTCATCCATGATGAGGATCATTGGATGAAAGATTGTCCACATAAAGTTGAGCTTAAGAAATTCTTAAAGAATTAAAAAACCTCAATGGTATTGACTGATCCATTTCCAAACCCAGGAACCAATCTGGTTGCTAGTGACAATGCTTCCCCATCCGAAGTGCTTATGTTGTCCATTTCAAAACAGCAAAATGGTGCTTTGATATTGACAAGGAATAAAGATTACGGGAGTCCACAGCTTTTGAACAACAAGGCTAATGATCAACCTAGTATTTCGATAACAACTTCGACCGAAGTTGTGCCACCCATCATTCCTGAGCTAACGATAAAGCCGCCAAAGGGAGTAGTACACAAGTCGACATTTAATCCTCGTGCTAGAGCAGCACAAAATTATAATATAGTAGAGGACCTAGCCCAATCGCCGTCTGCTATGTCGACACTTGAGGTACTACAAAATTGCCCCTCCCAGAAGCAGGCTCTATTATCAGCAATAGGTGGGATTGACCCAACAGATTCCAATCTTGTGGCCTTTAATCATAAAGGATATGAACCGTAGTTACCAGCTTAGCTCGCTTTCCTTATTCAAGTGAAAGTCCTCAACAAAACTATTCATCGAACAATTATTGATGAGGGGGCATCTACATGTATTATGTCAATGAGTTACTGGAAAACATTAGGCTCACCACCCTTGTCGCGATCATCAATGACGTTAAAAGCATTTGATGGATGAACATACACTCCATATGGGATTTTAAGTAACTTGCAAGTCGAACTGGGGGAAAAGACAGTAGAAATTGATGTTGAAGTTATTGACGGAAACCTCGATTACAACATCCTACTGGGAAGGCCTTGGATTTATGCTATGGCTACTGTTGTGTCGACATACTTTAGAAAGATTGCATTTCCTTTTCAAGGAGGAATTACAATCGTTGATCAACAAACCTTCCTCCCCAATAGTTCAAAAGTTACGGGAAGCATTCCAATGATCCATGGAAGCTCTCAAACACTTCAAAATGTCAGAGTAGGCCTCCTAAAGGACACTGCCTTAATGGGTACCTTCGCCCTACCACCTTCGAGTAATCTGGTGGAACTGACCATGGTGGAAACCTGGAATATGATATCTTCTATATCTAAAAGATTACAAATATTCCTGAACATTTTGTCAGCATGGGTCATTGCCATTTTAGAAATATTGTAGCAATCAATTTTATTGGCCTTGAGGGAAAACCCAAATTAATGCTCATCGAGTGTTTGGATAGATAGGTCTAAGGAATATGGCACCTCTTCAAATCCTTGTTCACATATACATTCTACAGACGAAGGAATCATTCAGTCAATGATGATAGGAGAGGGACCATGGGAAGATTACGACCATCATTCCCGTCTTCTAGATTACCACAAAGACTATTCTAGCAACCTTAATCATCCTTCAGTTTTTGATTTGCTATCAAATACTGTAAATATGGTGGATTATGAGGATGTTTCTTTTACTGTGTCAACCTCATTAAAAAATGAAACAACTCCCTTTCCAAGTCGAGTCTTTCAAAAATCTCGAAAGTGATCCTTCATTCCATCCACCTCGTTGAATGCAATGAAGCTTGGGGAGCATGCACCTCGATTTGCATCATTATGCTGGGGGCATGCGAACTTATAACAAGCATAGTTTTTCATTTCAAGCTTGTGTAAACATGAAACCGAATCTGTGCATATGTTGTCGCATGGTTCAAGCTCATTAAAAAATGAACCAAGCCACGAGCACTTTTACGCAAAGTTCAAGCTCGTTAAAAATTAAACCTAGCAATGAGCATATGTTCCACTAGATTTTAAGCTCATTAAAAAATGAACCCACCTCCGGTAAATAAGCATTGTGAACACATTATCATTAGCTTTTGAGCCTTGCTCGTGTTCTTACCATCACCTCCACTCTATTTTTAGCCAATCATACACCTCCATATGATTGTTTACCCTTTTTGAGGAACAGCTGCGACAAGTGATTCTGTTAGCCATCCTCTTAACCCTTTCATGATTCGAAAATTCCAAACCTTAGCTGGAACCAGTTGCTACCCGAAAATATCACTCGTTCCTCAAAAAATGAGTCTCCTTTAAGCTCTTTTCATCTAACTCGTAAAATATGAAAAGATTTCCGAGCAATTGGCCTCTCCAGCTTGTTAAAATGATTGGAAGTGTTATCCCTCCTCTAGATTTTAATATTTTTGGACCTAAGGGATCATTACACAAAAAGATCGACCGCTTGTCTTGTTCGTCTCATTAAAACTATCGAAAATTCATCCCTTTCGTATTCATTTTATACTTTTTCAGACTTAAGGGATTATATGACGAAAAAGGATTACTGGAGTTTCCTTTCCATCCCTCTTCAGACTCTCTAAAATTGAAAAAGGACCGAGTTACCTTTGTCGTTAAACTCGTTAAAACCAATAGCGACAAACTTGTCCATACAGACAAGAACGAGTTTCACTGTCACTAGGCTTGTTAAAACATAGCAACAGGTTTGCCCAACGGGCAAAGTATAGAACAAGCATATGTTATCCTCCTCAAGATTGACAAAAATAAAGAGGTACTGGTCAGCAATTACTGGGGAAAAATTGGGAAGAAAACTTGAAGAAACTTTATTAGTAGCAAGTCGCTCTTGAACATGACACTTTCACTCCATCACCATGATTGAGTCGGGTTGGGTT
>APFE031035476.1:3205-28033 GCA_000404065.3 Pinus taeda | reverse complement strand
CCAACCACAGTCATCTAGGATCTGTGTCTAATTAGACACTAACCCCTTTACCCCTGAAAGAAAATGTCTTGCAATGTCAATTCAGCTATGGGACACATTCTATAAAATATCAGCAAGAATTATTCGTCATCCGAGTATACAATAGAACAAGCCCAAATCCAAGAACATGTCAGAGCCTCAAATATATTCAAGGTAATGTAAGCCTCAACTGAGAATAGTTCTGATAATCTGTCACATAAGATGAAGTTTTAATTCTCAGCAGATAAAACAGAGTGACAATTGTCAATTCTCACTCAAAAGGGACGTTGCGATGAATTCTTTTTAGAGGATAATCATAATAGTTAAGATAAACATACTAATAAAAAGGAGAAAGTACTTTCTCATATTTTAAAACAAAGCTATAGTGGTCCCAAACTAAGAACTTATGGAGACGAGAGGTACTAGATTCTTCCGGATGCTTTGAAAATACAGGAGAAATCAAAAGCAAACAATTCCCAGTCCAAGAATAGCGAAAACAGAGAAGGTAAATTCGTCAAAAACAACAACATTGTCTTTTTTATGTCAATCCAGAGGCTTCAATTTTGATACTCTAATGAAGCTACAAGTGTCTGCTACCAGAATCACGAAATTTGATAGAAGATAAAAGACAAAAATAAAATCCTTTTGCCCATGGCATAATTGATCGGCTCAAATTCAATATAACCATTTCCCTTGAAGCCTGAATATGAAGAAGCAGTCATCATTCAGCTAAAATAATGGAAAATAAGGTAAAGAATCCTATCCGACGTTCAGAAAATCAACTGTCATGAAGCCGAAAAATTGTAGCAGATAAATGATCCAATAGGAAAAGAAATGGTTATACTCCCTACCGAAAGGCAGAAAGCTCAAGCTCCGCTCCAAATTTTAAGAAATTGGAACAGAAAGCCAAACAATTCAATCCTGTTTCTGAAACCCTGAAAAGGCAAGTAAAATGACGAACCTCCAGAATAATACTCCCGCACACGAGACAGGTAATTTAATTTCCAAATTGAAATGAAAAGGAAACTGGACAAGGCAAAAATAAAACAATGACTTGGTACACATTCAAATGATCATAGACAATAAACTAATTTGCAAACAAAGAGCACATAACTCAAATTAAACTATTAATTAATCAAGAACGAAGCTCAAATGCTGCAGAAGAACTAGGTTTTTTACAACAGCCCGCACAAAACTTAAAATACCGTCGATTTGAGCTAAAATGAAGGTAAAAATTTGAAAAATAAAAAATAAAAAATACATATCCAAGATAAAGCTTTAATATGGCTGAACAAAGAAGTTATCACAACCAGACCCGCACATACCTCACAGGCCGTCAAATTGAAATACAAAAAGCAAGGGATATTGGAAAATCATCTCCGATCTGGGGTCATAAAACATTGCATTCTTCTTAAAAACGTGAACAAAGCTAAAATGGTTCAGAACGTCAAATCGCGGACCGCGGGACTCTATTTCGACATGCAAGGTATTTAAACCAAAATCAAACAAAGCCGAACAGCGATCGTGGGTGCGGAGACCTTAAATTCGGCTCCACGCCATCCAAATAGCTAAATATGCCAGAAAATTACACGAAGTGACCAAATTTAATCTCATTTCATAAGCAAAACCCAAATTTGATGGATGAAATGGCTCAAAAGGCTACCTTAACAGCATTTAGCGCATGCATGCAAAGATGGGTCAAAAGAGGGCGAATCGGGGATCATCTGGTACCGTTCGAAGGAGCAGGATGAGGAGAAGAAGCGTTTCTCACCCGCAACGCGATCCGCGACCTGAATGCCGCCCGATTGCCGCTCCAAAGCTCATTTTGCAAGCGCCGGATTCAAAATGGAGGAATCTCCGCCTGACATGAGATTGTTATGATGGTATGCAAGCCAGAAGAGGCTCTGTAACGGAAAAAGTTAAGTTTCGCCGTACCGGCTGTTCAGCCCCGTCAATGACGGGTTACCGTCTTTTCTTCTCGGCCGTTTTTAGGCCTTTAAAATTCACGTTCATATATATATCTATATCTTTTTAAATTTATACTAGGGATTTTGATTATTATCGATTTTATATATTACTTTATAAATTTGAAATTGTATATTTTATGTTTTTTTTTAATAACAGGAAAATTGTTATTATATACTTATTAACCTATGATTAAAATTCCTTATATTTTAAACCGAGTTTTTATTAAAATAAAAATTTATTACTTTTTTTTCTAAAGAAAATTAATTCATATTATATTAATAATAAAATTTAATTTTATAAAATACAAATATATTTGTTTATAATGGGAAAGTTTATTTCAAACCACTCAATTTTTTACGAAGAAAAATTATTTCAAATATAAAAATTAATTTTATTAATAATACGAAATAATTGTTTTATATTTGAAGTTTTTAAATTTCAAATATTCCATTGTTGTATAAGTTTTCAAAAACTTTTCTTCCAACAAAAGTTATTTTCAATTTTTGGAGTTTTTTTGGATTTTTTGGAATTAGTTAAAATTTGTAGTCAAGTTGTGTTATTTAAATTGTTTTTTTATGGTATATATAAATTTAACATCTTCCAAAACTAATTTAATACTCTCAAAAATTTTGGGGGCACTTTGATTGTGCATACTTCAGAAATCAAATTTGTGATTTCAATAAATCTTTACAAAATTTTAAACAAATTAAATTGAAAAATAAACTGAAAAAACTTTTCAAAAAATATCACTTATAAACAAAACATTAATTCAAAAATCCTTTACCAAAACTTCTATTGTTATATGGTGTATCCATCTTATAAGATTTTTCTACAAAAATCTTAATTAATGTTTTCTGTCATAGTATTTATTCTTAAAAAGTATTTAGTAAGGAGTTTTATTATTACATGAATTCTCATGGATTTATTATAACAATTTTTTTAAATGTGACACTCATTTTTTTAGGTATTTTGCAAAGATTTCTATTATTTTATCAACTTTTAAAACTCCCACGACACTTACATTGTGGTGTCATTATGAGGAGATCTTTTCCAAGGACGTGTAATGTTATTGTTGATGATGATGATGATGGTTAACATCCACTGAGACCAAATTTTGGTCTATTGGACCTAAAGAAACAAATTATTTAGTTTGATTTAAGATTTTATTCATATGCTCAAAAAACTTGGAGAGAAGCCCCCCAAGCTCATTATAATTTTGACATTGTAAAAGGCTAAGAAGGTCAGTATTGGGACAAAGATTATGAAATTGAGATCTAATGTGGTTGTACTTGGGGCACTCTAAGAGGAAGTGGTCTTCATCCTCGATGTTCCTATTCTCATAGAGATGGTAGGTCCTTTCCATCCATGGTGTTTTAGGAACTGCCCAACGACCTGTTTCACTATGGAGTTCATGAGAGTTCGGTTTAATCTTCGCTATATTAATTTTCTTCTTTGAGCTAGTTAAAATAGAGAGATACTTTTTATCTTCTAGGGTAGGGTTGATGAACTTCTTATAATAACTTAATTTTCTTTTAGTCGCTAAATCTTTCTCACACCACATTTTTTCTTTGAACTTAGAAGTAACAATATTTTTAATGTTATTAATGTTTTGCAATGCATCATTCTTGTTGATCTCTCAATAGTTTAAACAGACCCTCATGTCTTTTTACCACCCTCGTTTGAGCCTTAGGTGGTTTTGGCTAGTTATATTGCTTCTCAAAGGTCTATGCAATGACTTTTAATGAGATCTTTATGAGATTTTTTGAAGGACCTTTTAATGGTATCAATATTCTTAGTGAGATTTTGAGGAGGCTCTTTGTAAAGAATTTTTTGTATCGAAGAGGCTTGTGTTATTGCGCAGTTTCACCATCTAAAATTTAGGGAAGCCCTTGAGGCTTGTGTTATTGCGCAGTTTCACCATCTAAAATTTAGGGAAGCCCTTGAAATCGAGAAAAGGCCTAATAATCTCAATAAGGATGATAGCTGGAAGATTAGTAGTTGCTAGATCCCAAACCTTTCTTCCTAGCCTCTTCATCCCATTCATCGTTTTTTCCTTTCCTTGGCCTTTTGGTTTCTTAAGCTTTCCTTTGGTCTTGTTATCTTATATCTTCCTTGATAAGAGATTTGAAATTAATTTTATTTACTCTTTTAATGAAATATTATTATAATTAGTAATAAATGAATTTTTCACCCTGGACCATTATATTATTAGTATTATCTTATTAATATATTTTTAACATTAAGTCACTTTTATTTTTAGAAATGAATTTACCCTTATAATAAAAGTTATAAAAATATCACTATTATCATTTTTTTTTCTCGACAAAAACTAAATTCTATTAACTGAAATTCAAAATATTTTTACATGGAATTGAGGATTCAAGGGACAGAGCCCGAGAGCCATCAACATTGCAGCACTGCCCCATAAAAGTAAGAAACTGGGGAAAACATTAACATACAGCCAACAAAATGGGCGTTAGAATCAGACATAGGCTGATAGAAAGAGAGAGAAACATATAAGCAGAGCTGAGAGCAGACATCCTGGAAGAGGTCGGACACTTCCTCAAAGGGAAGCCAAAACCTGAGATTGACACTGCCGAGCCGAACCGAGAGCAAAAAGCCTGGAGATAGCCATCTGAGCAAAAACCAAGGAACAAAAGGAGACATGTCATAACACATGTCAATCATCTTTTGCGTCCTCCCCATGAGTCTTCTCAACATCCCGACATGCACTGCCCATACTGAGATTCCCCTTGCCATCTGTCGCCTTACCGAGGCTGGTGGTGCCTGTATCCCTTTTTGCCCCAATTAGGCCACTATCAACCAGAGGAGGAATACTTAGGGGTTGAATACCCTTCTGACCAGGCTCAACCTCCTGCTTAATTTCCTGAACTCCCTCATCCATGGAGCGCTCATTGCTATGAGATGGGTTGGGCACAATGCAGGACAGAGGGGTGACTTGGTTTTCTTCCTCCGACAGAATAATGGTAATATGAGCAGTAATCAAAGGCCGGTTCAAGTTACTCTGAAACTACTCTGAAACTTTAAATGCGTCGTTTGGAAGGCGCTGTTAGGAACAGGCTTGCGAGTAGGACTCGGGGGAGGCAAATCCTCAGGAGAGAAGGAGAGGTTAATGGGCGAGTGAGTTGGGTCTGCCAAATGGCTGACAGAAGGCCGCTTGCCACTGCCTTGGCGATCCCCAGAGCGGTTCCTCTTGCCATGGTGCTTCATTTTAACAAGCAAGGGAAAGGACACAATAAAATTAAAGAAACTAAGGCTAGAAACAGGGGAGTGACCAAATTGAACCAGAGACCAGTGAGCACAGACAGTGAAGACTCGAGACGGAGAGATAGCACAGTCAATACAAAAATCAAAGGCTTCAAACAGCTTACCTTGAGTCACCGAACTAATCCCCCTGTGGAGAGCGCTGGTGCACTCGAATTGCTGCCAAAACGAACCCGAGCGAGCCTGAAACTTGCCTGTGAAGACAGGCTCTTGCTTATCATCACACCATAACTGAAACCAGAACCTAGAACCAGAGAACTGAACATCGGAGGTGGATTGTGCCCAGGATATCGCCATGCTTATAACCATTAACAGGCTGCGTTGGAGCGCGTCCTTCATTAATGCAACCGGCCTACACTGTCCTACCTTCATTAAAACATTCCTTCTGCGAGAGATAGGGATCTGGGACGCCATGCTGCTTTGCAGGTGGCAGTACCTGAGTTCTTTACTCTGCATGGTGGAAAATCAATGTCCGAGCGTCACCCGCATCCTGGGCACTATTATCATTAACAATTATAAATAATAAAAATAGTAACAATAGATAATAATAATAATAATATTCTTTTAATAGAATTATTCACATTATAAATTAGTAATATTGGATTACTTACCCTAGGCTAGTATTAATATTACAGTATTATTAGTAATATTAATTTGGAGTTAATAATAATAATATTACTACTATTTTTTACCCTAGACTATTATTAATAATAGTAATAATATTTATTTAGTTAAGAATGATAATATTAACATCTTTATAAAACAATGGTCTCTTTAAATATTGGTTGGATTTACCCTAATAATAAAAATTATTTTAATATTAGTATATTATTCTTAATAGAATTATTCCCTAATATTGATACTAATTATAAGAATAATAATATTAATTTAAATTAATAATATAGATTTATTTCAATAATTTGTTTAAAAGATTTTTTAACAACCTTGACCCCTCCCACCTGGGCCCTGGTCAAATCTAGCCGTTAGAAGTTTTTTTTATCCGTTGCACGGCCAAATATACCTGTTGGAAGGACCTGCATTCCCTATTTAACTTATCGCCCGACGATGAACCACACTGGTTGGTTCGAAATGCGTCGACAAATAATTTTCTATGTGATTTTGCTGAATTTATTCTCACAAACATGTTATGGATCGCAGAAGTCTCAACTCTATAATACGACAATCCTCAAAATGCATGAAACAAGCCAAACAACTTACTGCCCAATTTATGCAATGACTAGTTAAAGAATTGATGTGACTTATTAGTGATTTCTATGCCACTTAGATGAGTTTTTCACCAATGTTAGTGCGATGATCAGAGGCTTCTAGTAAAACAGTTAGGGAATGAGGGTTTGAGGCGACAAACCAATAGGCCTTTAGGCCTTGAAAATGACTAGTCTTCTTGCCCAAAACTTTCCCAATGAGTAGACCACCTACAATCACAAGTATTAGCTCCAAAATCTCTTGAAATCGCTGCAACCACCAAGTGTTAGAGGAAAAAATCCAAATAATGACCTAGGCAATGCTTGAAATGAGGAAAAGAGGGTTGAACTGGAGCAACGACTAGGGTAGAAGTCAAGAAAAGGGCAAAGGTTAGGGGGAACGCCTAGTAGGCCCATGGTAAGGAGGGAGGAGGCCAATAGGCTTGCCGTCAAGGTCAAGGAGGGGTTGCGGCCCCTGGGGTAGGCCTCCAAGACACTGCCGCTAGGGAAAAGGAGACTGAGAGGCCTGCAACCAAGGGAGAGAAGTTCACAATAGTTTTTGTAGCATCGGGTGCGTTCTAGCCACAAAATTTGGTGGAGAAGCTAGAATACATGAGATCTCCAAAACCAGAAATCGTTTTTGGAAATTCCGCCTAGAAGTGTCTCAATTAGATTATTAACCGATTTTTAAATATTTCCTAAGTCTAAACTTAAGGAATATGGTTAATTAATTAATATTAATTGAGGTAAGGTGAGAATCATCTGGAAACTCACACAGATCAATTCGATTTAATCTTGGCCGTTTGAGTCCCAACAAGAAGATATAAGAATGGATCGATGAGGTGATGGAGAATACACTAGTGCAGATACTCATTTGCCCAGGCAGTTCGATTTTCTCAGTGGCAGTGATTCAACGGAGAAGATAGAGCTAGAGGGTGAGTAGCAGGTGGTTGAGGAGGATAGCAACATTCCAGGAGGAAGTTTTCCAGTTTCAGGAAGAGGCAATAAGAGGAAGGCCGAATTCCACAGAGGCTCTATGTAGCCACTGCGCAGAAAGTGACATAGAAGCTCCAATGTGAGGCTAGGAAGCCAATCTCGGGGGCATAAATTAGTGGTGGAGCGAGAGAAAAATATCACAATAATTATGCCAATATTTTCCTAAGATTATATTGTCAGTGGAGCATCTAAATTATTGTACTCAGATTTGCTGTTGAAGAATAATAATAAAACCCTCATTTGCTGCACCGATTTTCCCGCATTGAGTTTTTTCGGGGACAATTGTCCAAAAATAACTGTGTTAAAATTCTTGTGTGTATTGCTAGAATTTCTCAGTTTCTAATATTTTAATTTTCCTCAGTATTTTTATGGTGAAAATTGCAGTTGTGATTTTATTTTGTCGTTTGCCGTAGCAAATAAATGGCATAATTAAATTTACAGTTAGAAGAATAATCTCCAGTTGCTGCAATAGATGAAATTTTCACATGGTATTAGAGCATAAATGACTAGCCAGGAAGCTTAGAAGCGGAAGAGAGAATTTCGCTGTTTAGTAAGAGCAGCAGGCCGAAATTCTTGAGGCAACGCAGATCCTTGATTGACAGGTCAAAATTGTTGAGGGCAACAGTTCGATATTCAGTTGTTGGTTAGAAGAAAAGTCGAGTTGCCTGGATTAGTGATTCTAGCAGTCGGAGGGACTAGCTGCATCTCAATTTTTTTGCTAAGCAGACTCCTTGGTTGGACGCAAAGGATTTTGCAGCAGTTTGATATTGCAGAATCTGCGTCGGGGGGAAAGAGGAATAACACATAGTAAATTCTTCAGCATGACCATGGACAAAATTAACATTTAGGAAGCTTCGAATTTGTCTTTCAGGTTGGAGGACGAATTTGCTTGTTTATCAGGATCAACTTCACGGGGTGTCTGGTACATAGATAGTGGAGCATTAGCATCATAGGTTAGAGAATATTTCTCTAGCTGCAAGGAGCAGATCGACTGTTGATTTTTGGTAGCATCGGATGTGCTCTAGCCTTGAAATTTGGAGGAGAGGCTAAGGCGCATGAGATCTCCAAAACCCAGAAATCGTGTTGAGAAATTCCATCAGGATTAAAATAAAATAATGGGTATTAATAAAGATAAGGATGAGAAGCTTCTAAGAGACGAGGATCAAGTTTGTTTTAATCTTAGCTGTTTATTAGGGACTTAATCTCGGCCGTTGATTCATCAATAGGAAAAGTATAAGAGAAGACTTGAGGGCCATTTGGAGATGCATCGACAGATACTCATTATTTCAAGGAAATTTGATTCTCAAGGAAGAAGAGATTGATTTCAAAGGGAGTTGCAGGGTGGAGGAAGAGGAGGGCTTCAACAGTAGGTAGCGGTCGAGGAGGAGGTGACGCAGGGGTAGTGGAAGACAATGCAGAAAGAGAGACGCAGGGCCTACGTAGGTTAACGTAGAGGGACGTAGAGCCACGCTGGGTCAATCAGAGTGACGCAAGGGTGATGCAAAAGTGGGAGCAGGGTCTCCAAAGTGTCAGATGGTCTCAGAGGGAAAGTCTGAAGTGTTTTCTTTCAGTTTCTCTGTAAAATCATTCCTTGTAAAAGCAATTGCTGCTGAAGATTAATAAAGCCCTCATCTGCTGCAATGGGTTTCCCGCATTGGGTTTTTCCAACGACAATTGTCCAAAAATAATTGTGTCGATGTGATTGATTCTTATGCACGTATTTTTTCTTTGGATAATTATGATCACTGCAGTAGAATTTATTTTAATATTTGTTGAAGGAATTTCCTAAATAACTTATTAAGAATAATAAGTAGGTGAAATAAATTAGTTGCTGCAGTAATAGAATTTCATGTTAGAATTTTTCACATGGACTTCCAAATTACTATGGGAAACATAACGAAATGTACTCGAGTAGGGAGAGGTACCATATATTTTCAGAGGGAGTTGGGAGCAAGCACCAACACTACCAATGTATTGCATGTGCAAGGATTGGGTATGAACCTGATTTCAGTATCCCAGTTACAGGATAAGGGGTATGATATCCACTGCGTAGGGAAGGTGTATGTCAAACACTCAAGCTAGAAGAAGGCAAGACAGATTGGAGTTCGAAGCAACAGATTGTACAGGTTGCAGCTCGACTCTCCAATGGCACTAATAGCCAGTGACAATAGTAGTGGGAAGGAGCTGAATGAGTTATGGCATAGGAGAATGGGACATCTACACCATGGAGCACTTAGGATGTTGAGAATAACAGTAACAAGGGTTCCAGAACTTTCCACGGAACACGATGATGTGTGCAGAGGATGTGTACTTAGGAAATATGCCAAGGCAACATTCCCAAGAAGTGACAACAAAGAAAATGGCGCATTAGGACTTATACATTCAGATATTTGTGGCCCGACGTCCACTAGAGCTCTCAGTGGTGCTGAATACTTCGTCACCTTTATTGATGATCATTCCAGGAAAACCTCCATCTACTTCTTGAAGACCAAAGATGAAGTCTTTGTCGTTTCAGAGAGTTTAAGGTTGGAGAATGTGACAGGGAAGAAGATCAAGGTGGTTCGCTCAGGTAATGGTGGAGAATATATTGATAAAGACTTCACAGATTTTTGCGCGAAGGAAGGCATCAGAAGAGAATGGACAACTCCATATAATCCACAGCAACATGGTGTAGCAGAGCAGAAAAATAGAACCATAGTTGGGGCTGCAAAGCTATTTTATATGACCAAGATTTGCCCAAATTTTTATGGGCAGAGGCATGTAACACGACATTGTATATGCAGAACAGGACTCCTAATAGAGCTTTGGGGAAGAAAACGCCAGAAAGGGTCTTCACAAGGAAGAAACTAGAAGTTAGTCACTTCAGGATCATTGGCAGCGTTGCTTATTGCCACGTTCCAGATGAAAAGCGTACCAAATTGGATCAGACTACAGAGAAGGGGTTTCTCGTTGGGTATAGCAAAACCTCAAAGGTATACATGATCTACATTCCTAGCAGTAGGAAGATTGTGGTGAGATGAGACATGAAGTTCATGGAGGATTGAGCTTTCTGGAGGTCTCGTGAGATGCCTGCAGGTGATTAGAATCAGTCAGCAAAAGCTCCTTTGGTCCAGCAGCCACATGGGCAGCCAGTGGGACCGACAGGAGGACTGTCATAGGGATCGAGTACAGTGACTAGTACCACTATTTCCTCAGGTGCAGGGGATCCAGGGAGCTCTTAGCAGACAGAGTAATAGAGGCAGGATGAGGAGGAGTTGGTTGAAACTCCCACTACTAATGGTCAAGCTAGCAGAGAGGTTCGTCGGACATTGAGAGATGCATAGGAGTTTATTGAAACTCCTAGGATGTACAAAAGACCACGCAAACAACTTGACAGGTACCAAGCATTGGTGGCTCAGGTTGCAAAACTGTCCAACTTTCAGAAGGCCGCACAACATCAAGTGTGGGTAGACACCATGGTAGAAGAGTATAGCTCTATCATGACGAATGGTGTTTCGAAGGTGGTACCAAGGCCTGAAGATAGGTCAGTTGTAGGTTCTAGATGGACCTAGAAGATTAAGTATGCTGCATACGACAGTGTGGAAAAGTACAAGGCTAGGTTCGTGGCAAAGGGGTATGCACAAAAAGAAGAGATAGATGATGAAGATATCTGCGCCCTAGTTGCTAGATACACCCCTTTCTGACTAGTTATATAACTAGCAGCTCAGATCGGATGACAAATTCACCAGTGGTGATAGAGGAAGAGGTGTACATAGAACAACCAGAGGGCTTTGAGACTCTTGAGAAGTGCACTCATGTGTGTAGACTGAAGAAAGCTCTATACGGACTCAAGTAGGCTCCCAAGGCATGGTATGATCGTATTGATAGATACTTGCAGCAGATGGGATTTGTCAAGAGTGACGCAGATCCCAACCTTTACTATTTGATGGTAGAGTGTGAGCCACTTATCCTAGTTTTGTATGTGGATGATCTTTTTCTGACAAGGTCATCAGGGCTCATAAAGGAATGCAAGAGGAATCTGGTAGCAGAGTTTGATATGAAGGACTTGGGGTTGATGCACTATTTCCCAGGATTGGAAGTGTGGCAAGAGAAAGGGGAGATCTTCCTTGGACAAGGAAGATATGCTACAGATATTCTAAAGAGGTTCAAGATGCAGGATTGTAGACCCATGTTTACGCCCATGATCACCAACTAGAAGAAGATAGTTGCATTAGATGACAAAGATGTCGATGCCACCTTGTATAGACAACTTATTAGGTATCTCATGTATTTGGTCAATGCTAGGCCAGATATTTGCTTTGTAGTTAATACTCTCAGTTAGTTCATGGTAGAGTCGAAGAGGGTACATTGGGTAGTAGCGAGGCATATTCTGAGGTATGTGCGCGACACAATTGTGTATGGGTTGAGATATACCCGAGGGGATGACGTCAGACTATGTGGGTTCACAGATGCAGGTTGGGTAGGCAGTTCAGTAGACAGGAAAAGTACCTCTGGGTACTGCTTCAACGTTGGATCAAGGATGGTTTCATGGTGTAGTAGAATGTAGAAGTCGCAGAAGCAGGGTGCATGGCAACAATCACAACTATGTGCGAAGCTATATGGCTTTGGAAGCTACTAGTAAGCTTGTTCAGGCAGAGAATGGAGGCGACTAGAGTCTACTATGACAATCAAAGTTGCATCAAGCTCCCTAAGAATCCAATGTTTCTTGACAGGTCGAAACACATAGATATATGGTGTCATTTCATCGGAGATTGTGTACAGCATGGGGCAGTCCAACTACAATATGTTGCCACAGAAGAGCAGGTTGCAGACATACTCACAAAAGCTCTAGGGAGAGCTAAGTTCGTCTATTTCAGAGAACAAATGGGTATGGTGGAGAACCCGTTCCAGTAGCAGGGACAGATTTTCAGTGGCAGAGGTTGCAGTTGCAACAACAGTAAATGAGAGGGAGTTGCAATGCAGATGTAGTGTTGGCAACAGTACAACAGGGTCAACAACACACAGACGCAACGTATATCAGAGTTGCGCGATAGTGGTGGCAGCAACAGCCATACATCAGTAGCATGATAAGAGATGATACAGAGAAAGAGTGTTGTGGTAGGGTGTGTAGCACTAGAACACATTCCTTCCTAAGAGGGAGTGTTAGTTTTTGTAGCATTGGGTGTGTTCTAGCCACGAAATTTGGTGGAGAGGCTAGAATACATTAGATCTCCAAAATCGAGAAATTGTTTCTGGAAATTCCGACTAGAAGTGTCTCAATTAGATTATTAACCGATTTTTAAATATTTCCGAAGTCTGAACTTAGGGAATATGGTTAATTAACTAGTATTAATTGAGATAAGGTGAAAATCATCTAGAAACTCACACAGATCGGTCTAGAAATAACCAGAGCCATTGATTAATATTTAATCTTGGCTGTTGGAGTCCCAACAAGAAGATATAAGAAGGGATCGATATGGTGATGGAGAATACACTAGTGTAGATATTCAGTTGCCCAGACAGTTCAATTTTCTCAGTGGCAGTGATTCAGCAGAGAAGATAGAGCTAGAGGGTGAGTAATAGGTGGTTGAGGAGGGTAGTAGCATTCCGAGAGGAAGTTTTCTAGTTCCAGGAAGAGGAAGGCCGAATTCCACCGAGGCTCTACGCAACCACTGTGCAGAAAGTGACACAAAAGCTCCAATGTGAGGCTAGGAAGCCAATCTTGGGGGCAAAAATTAGCAGTGGAGTGAGAGAAAAATCTCACAATAACTTTGCAAGTATTTTCCTAAGATTAGATTGTCAGTAAAGCATCTAAATTATTGTACTCAGATTTGTTGCTGAAGAATAATAATAAAACCCTCATTTGCTGCACCGATTTTCCTGCGTTGGGTTTTTCCGGGGGCAAGTGTCCAAAAATAACTGTGTTAAAATTTTTGTGTGTGCTAGAATTTCTCAGTTTCCAGTATTTTTGTGGTGAAAATTGCAGTTGTTATTTTATTCGTTGTTTGCCATAACAAATAAACTGCATAAATAAATTTACAGCTAGAAGAATAATTTCCAGTTGCTGTAATAGATGAAATTTTCAAACACAACAGAGGGAAGGAGGCCATGCAGGAGGGAAAAGGGGCTAGTGGAGGAGGTTAAGGCCTTAGAAAGGTTTGCGACAAGGCTTGGAGGAGGTTTGAGGCCTAAAAATTCCTCCAAAAGCCCACGACAAGGGAAGAAGAGGAAGGCCGAGGCCCTTGGAGGCCCGCGACTAGGCTAAGAGGGTCGAGACCCTAAGAGGGCATTTACGACCCGCGACTAGCTGTTAGAGGGCTAACGACTCACATTAGAGGAAGGCCGAGGGGAGCAGAAGGCTCCAGGAGGGTAAACAACTAGGAGAGATGGCTGGACGGTTAGGCCAAAGAGTCACACAAATTTTTGAAGCCTACAATTTGCTCAAAAATGCCCAAATTCGCTGAAAAATTGTTGGGCATTTTTCAGGTGCTCTTAAGGTTGGTGCCTCGAGAAGATAGGATTGGTGCCCTAGAGGTTGGAGCCTCACAAAAGACCAAGTTGGCGCTTGGCAACAAGTTGGAGCCTTATATATATTGTACCTGATTTATTGTAAAGATTATATTAATAACAACATTTATTCCTATTGTTCATTTTGTGTTCTAAATATAAATGATTTAACTGGTGAAAAATAACAATTGAAAAGGAACACTGATTCACCCCCCCCTCAGTATTTCCAACAATTGGTATCAAAGCCAACACCTTCACTCAAAGCCTAACAACTTGAAGGTTGATCATTAGAACACAAATGGCGAAGCCAAGGAACAAGGTCTCCAATCCTCCTAAAGATGTGTCTCCCTCTACCACTGAAATAGAAGTCAATCAATTTGTGAAGGCTCCATGGTTCAATGGAAACTTTGATATATAGAAAGCAAGAATGAGGATTTTCTTAAAGACTCAAGGCTTTGAAATCTGGAAATCAGTGATTGTTGATAGCATGATGGATGGAGAATCCAAGGAGTCCAATGCAAAAACAATGAAGGCAATCTTGAATGGGCTACCAGATTCTATAAAGAAAAATTTAGGAAAATGTTCGTCAGCGAAGGGTATATGGGACAAACTTGATGACCTTCACTCAAAAGGAGCATTGACCATGACCACTAGTCAAGAAGATGATGGAAACCAAGAAGGAAATCTAGAACCCATCATAGAAGCTGAAAAAGAGAATGAATTTTTTTTTGATGAAGATCTCCTCACTAAACTTATGGCTGCCATGGAAGAGATTATCAATTTGAAAAAGGAAAACGAGGAACTTAATAAGAAAGCACTAGCTAGTGACCAAGACCAAACAAGGAAGAAAGTTGACCTTGTCAAGCTTCAAGTACAAGAAAGGGATGAAGAGCTTGCCAAGCTTAAGAAGGAATTTCATCAAAGCAAAAGAAAGCATCATGAAGAAGTCATAACCATGACAAATCAATTGGATAAAGCAAAGAAACGGGAAGATAACTTGCCAAGCCACCTTGAACAAAGGCACCGAAGCTTGAACAAACTTGAAACAAAAATTGGTCAATACAAGGAAGAGGTCTCCTTCCTTAGATCACAACTAGAAGAAGCAAGGAAACAAGCACAAGGAATTGAGACGACAATGGAAGCATTGGTAATCATAAAAGGACAGGTTGATGAAGCAGAAAATGAGAAAAATACCATGATATGCCAACTAAAAGCAAAGGATGAAGAAATATTCAAACTAAAATCCGACCTCAACCTTCTCAAGACCGAAACATGTAAAGCTACAAGGATCATGAAAGAAATGGAGAGCAGTCTAGCTAAGGAAAATGAAGAAATCTTCATAATGAAATCAGAAAATCATCTCCCTTAAAATAGAATCGAATGAAGCAATATGTATCAAAGAAAAGTTTGAGAAACAACTTGCTAAGAAGAATAATGATTGTGAAAGATTGGAAGAAGAGATTGTCTCCCTCAGAAAAAAGGTTGAAGGGATGGACAAATTCTTGAAAATCTCTCAAGCTTTGGATGACATGCTCAACCATCAAAGATCCCCATTTGATAAATCAGGTCTTGGCTATGAAGGAGAATCATCAAGCAAGAACGATAATGCTTCAAACAAAAAGGATATGAGGAAGCCAGGAAGAAATCTTGATACTCCCAGTTCTAGCAAAGGCAAGGATGAGAGTCAAGGAACCAATGAAGGAAATCCTATTCCAAGAAGAAATGTAGATGATGTCAAGGACGCAAGAAGCAATGGTTATAATCGAAGGATCTCAAGGCAAAAAGACTTTAGAAGTACATCAAGGAAACCTTCTTCTCCCAAGTACCAAAGTATATTTCTCAGTTATTGTTATTCTTGTACAAACATTGGACACATGGCAAAAGATTGTAGGGCATACCACAAAGATAGACACTATGGTCCCCGACAATCTCCGAGAAGCAATTCTGCAGGAAGAAATCATGAATTCTTATTAATGAACAACATAGAATACTTCAAGTGTCATAACATTAGTCATATGGCACGTGATTGTAACTTAACTTGGGCTCCTACACAAGCTAGAACCATGCCAGAAAAGAAAGTTACACAAGTATGGAGAAGAAAGCAAATACAATCTGAAAATCTCCTGAACTCTCCAGCCAACAACACATGTTGTTGACTTGATGAAGATATTCTTGATATTTCGTGTGTTTGATGATGGGATTCTGCCAAAAAGAAACCATGCATACAATTAGGGGGGCTTGTGATTCTTGATCATTATTGCAGAAGCTATCCGTGAAAGGGTGCTCATGAAATCCTTGATGAGCTATATTAACAATCATTCTTTAATAGATCATTTCTCAGGAACACTCCTTTGAAAGAACATGATCTCTTATCTATCCAATGGACTGTTGTTAAAAATATTTTCCACTTGATTTCTAAACAGAAATTGGAGCAGCAAAAGGCCATCTAATGATAATAAGTGAATAACTATGTTGTTGTTATTACAGAAGTTGAATATTTCGACTCAGGGATTTGATATGAGAACAGGTAAATTATGGACAAAAATAGAGGCAACCTTAAAACAAACAAATACATCTGGGAATGAAGCTTGAAGCAAGAGCAATTGGCAGCATCTGACAAAACTGAAGCATGGCAAAATGCTGTCAACCGGTAAAAAGAATTCAAGAGAGTGTCATAGACTGGATGTCAAATCTGCTAGTAGAAATAACTTGCAGAAACTTTTACTAGAACACAAAGAAAAATGGCTCATCAAAAGTACTATAGAAAGAAGATGTTGCACAGTCGAATATAAGCTTAGTTTAATGTTGGTCACTTTGGAAAATAGCAATAGTGGGGCACAATCTCTCACCATTTCATCCGAATGCAATAATGTTAAAATATTGAATGGCAGTGACTTAAGGAGAAGCACAGAAATATAGAGGAACTCGGATTTGAAGAAAGATAGCGAGAAAGACAATTTCAGTGACTTTTTTTTATTGTTTCAGACTATGAACACCTCTTAAATCTGACTATGGAAGACAATAGAATACGGACAGCAACCCTTCTATCTTGAGCAATAAGAAAAGCACCATGACAGGGGGAGTAGTTTGATAAGAGTAGTTCGACAGAGGGAGTCCTTGTGTGCTCCTTTGCCATTGATGTCAAAAGGGAAGAGAAGAAGAATATTGCCATCAATGACAAAGGGGGAGATTGTTAATCTAGGTTGTCACTGATGCCAATATAGTAGTGTTTGTGATGGAAAATTCTTTAATACATGATGTTGCCTATTGATGCCCATTGATAATAACACTGCTCATGGAGGATCCAAGGATTGAATACACACATAATAGAAACAATGGAACCGAGGAGGAAAGATATCAAAAGCCATGAGAACAGAAAGAGAAAGAGTAAAGAGGAGAAGCCACAAGAGCAACAAGCCAAGACAAAGTAGATCTATCGCATATGCCAAGATTAAGAGCAATATCGGGGAAAGGAATAAACTGTGGAAACCTTTTAAAAGTTCACAACGCATAAACCGATGGAGTTAACATATCATATCGACGGGTTCTATTATAAGCCACCGCACAAAACCCCCAATTGCGATTTGATATGCAAACCCGACCGCTCCATTAGAATACACTATTATGTTATATCATGTCTGCCTCATCGAAACTTTCATATCACAAGTCTTAATGGGATGTCACGTTAAACACCGATTGCGATATGTACTGCGGACCCAATGGTTCCATTATAATATCCGTCTTATGAACTTTCATATTGCAGGTCATAAAATGTCACGGTAAAACCTCTGATTGCAATATAATATTATTGACCTTTTGCACCACTATAACATGACTTTATACAATATCGCATCCGCAGTATTGCTAGTTTCTAAGGGATGTCAAACTGCCGATTGCAATAAGGTTGCGGACCCGACGGGTTTATTAACAACTACTTAAGATCATATCGCATCGGCTCCATCGACAGTAGTGGAATCACTATGTTATGTGCAAACCTCCGAAAATTGCGATTGCGGGATTAAAGGAATAACTCTGATTTTCATGAATGTTGCGATTGCGATTAATGTGGGACCTCCATGTGGGTATAGCCTTGGATGAATATTAAAAAAAGGGTCTCTCCGATAAAATCTTTTAATGTGCAAACTCATAAGTCGGCCTCTCCTCGACATATTGGCAAAACTCATATATATACAAGTTGAAACGCTTCACTTCAGGAAACAAATTTCGTGCATCTAACACAGAGAAGAAGTAACATTTCACAACTCGTGAACTTGAAGAAACAGAGAAAACTGAAGTTCAAGCGGGAAGGAAGGAAGCCGAAGGTCCAGCAGGAAAGAAGGACGTCGAAAGTCGATAAATTTTGTTGATTGGGTTAATCTTTGAAAGGCTCGGACCTGTGATGAATTAGAAGAAGTATAGGCCTCAAACTTGTGGAACAAGCAAGACTTTTGGACCTATAATATCTTTCTAAAAATAAATTCGAACCTGTGCAAAATTCCTCAACTACAAAGACTTAGATTGTTGAAGATATTTGGTATTTTCTCTTGTGAACAAATCTGAGTTGCAAACATAGTCTTGGAATTGTTTGAGACACAGTGCTGGATTGTCTTACAGTAAAGTCTTCTAGCAAACCTTGGTTGGAGGGACATAGTTTAGATTGGATTTTACAGTGAAAACTCACTTGAAGACTTGGATGAAAAAGACCAACTGTGTTTGAAGACTATTTGGATAGAAACGTTGAACTGTTGAGCTCTCTTGAAACATATTTTGAAGGCTTATTGCAGCAGGCTGATAAAGCTTCCTCGAAGGCATTGTTTGGACAGAACCTTAGAGCAACATTGTGTAGACATCTAGAAACAGTCCTAGAAGCAACTGAAAGCAAACTTAGGTTGGCAATTACTTTGGAACATTGTCGTGATGACAAATTAAAGGATTATCTTTGCAACTTGTGAAGCTTTTCTTTGAAGAAACTAATCTTGGTATAGTTGATTCGAATTTTGTTTGAGAACGGTCCATCAGACATTGTTTTGAAGATATTTTGAAGTAGTATATCTTGAAGTGGATGTGTAGCCTCCTTGGGGAGATTCTTGAGCATACCTTGGAGAGTCATCTAGCAGCTTATTGAAGACACCTTGAGGGATTCTTGAAGACATTTGGAAGACTTGAAGAAGTTATTCCTAAAGGCACCCTTAGAGATGATGATACATTGAAGCCGTCATGAGGTGACCTTGAAGAAGTTTTGTTTGAGTAACATGAAAAGCAGTGGTGACACCTTCTGAGAAGACAAGGTTGTCATTGATGAAGTAATTTGGAGAAGGCATTATTGAAGAGATTGACAAGGCTCATTGAAGAAGATATTGGGAGTTGTGAAGTACAACCAAGCATACCTTGACAAAGTGAACCAGATATAGGGTTGGAGCCCTTGAGGTTGGTGCCTCAAAATTGACAAGGTTGGAGCCTTGGAAGTCCAAGTCGTTGCTTGGCAAATACAGGTTGTAGCCTGGAAGATTGAGGATTGGTGTCCTTGGAGTTGGTGCTCCTAAACTCAAGGTTGGTGCCTTGGATAAGATAAGGTCGAAGCCCTAGAGGTCGGAGCCTCACTAAAGTCCAAGTAGGTGCTTGGCACATCACAGGTTGGAGCCTGGATGTCTTCATCAAGGGTTGGAGCCCTACTCATATTGTACTTGATTCATTATAAAGATTATATTAATAAAAGCGTTTACTTCTATTGTTCATTTTTGTGTTCTAAATATAAGTGATCTAACTGGTATAATGTAAAAAATAGGAAAATCATGATGTAAAATGTCTTAAGGGTTGGAAAAATAATTTATCCCCTTATAGGTTAATTAATTAAATTTTCTGTCCAAAAATTTAATTAAAATCCTAAGCCAAAAACTAAAATTAATTCTAAATCCTAGGTAAATTTAAATTCTCCAAAGGCAAAATTCGTCGATCCTTAAAAATTAAATTTTAAAAGGTCTTGGAACAAAGGTAAATTAATTATTTTGCCAAATTTTAAACCTTTGATCCCTGGGGGTTTAGTCAAAGTCAGATTTTTTGGGAAATTAACTCAAATTTTATTTTTGAGTTAATTAAAATGCATTTAATGAAAAGAATCGAATTTCCCCAGATATTTAAATATTTTGACGGATGAGATTAAAAGAAATTTTAATCTTCATCGATGGTCAAGATTGTTTTGACAAAGATCACTCGAACTAGTCATTGGAGGATTTATCTTTAAATAGGAAGTCATTTGTCAGTTGATGGATCTGACTTTTGAGTCGTGTGCTTAGTAAGAAGCTCTTGTGTAATCTTTTTATGGATAATAAAAAAAAACTTTGGGGTTAAGTTATGCTAGTGTTACTCTTCATGAGAATATTATAAGATGTGTCGTTTCTGTACATAATTTTTTCTAAAGCCATTGATGATAGCTTCTAAATAGTGATTTGAGTACAGGTATCTTGCTTAGTCACTAGGGTTTGAATAATAATCTAAATTTTGAATGTAATGGCAAGTATCTCTATTTGTCTGAGTTTTATTATTATTTTCTCGCTCTATTTTTAATGGTTGGATCGAATTTTGCAAAGAAATCTTGATTTAAGATCCCGGGCATTCGGGGAAGTTTTCAGTTGGACTAGCCAACTCCCGATCTTTGTTTCCTGAAGAGCCCATCTAAATTAGCTCCAGACTTATCATAAGATTTTTTGTTGGTGATGCACAAAGAGTTTCGAGTTAGCACCTCCTTTAAAATTTAAAAATTTAGCTTTTTTGTGTGGCATAGTGATAAATATCGCTGATTAGAGCCTGTAGTTTGTAAATTTTGTAATTACTTTTCTAACGTGGGTTTTTCTGGGTTAGGAGGCACGCCCAACATGAAGTCAAAAAGCGAGTTTGTGACTAAGGTTTTGGGGTTTTGGGGGAAACTAAGGGTGTTTTCCCTCCAAAAACACCCTCTCCAAGCCTTTAAGAGGCCCCTCTCACTCTCATTTGTTTCACACATCTGATTTAGAGTGTTTATGAGTGTTTCCGAGTTTGTTTGTGAGCTTGGAGAGTGTTGAGTTTTTGCTAAAGCAGTCATCTTAGAGTTGGAGTTGGAGCTATTTTGGAGATAGTGTGTAGCTGTCAGTGGAGTTGCCATTTCAAGAGGCTAAGGAAGCTAGTTTGCATTTCCAAGTAAGGATTTTCACTTGAAAATTCCTCATTTGATTGCTGTCCATGAATTAAATTTTTTTATGTGTTATAAATTTATAAACTTCTCACTTCTATGACTATCATCTATGCTATGATTCATGAACTCTCTAGCTCTATGCTATCAAATTTTGTAGCTTGCATGTGCATTTGTTTTCCTACATTTATTTTTGGTTTTCCATGTCACTTAGCTGCAATTTTTTTTAATGGCAGATTTCTTTGCAAATTGTTATTATTTCAAGCAAGCATGGCTCCAAAAGGAAAGGACAATGCATGGGTTCATTGTGATGTAATTGATGGAAAAATGATATGCAAATTATGCCATAAATCTATTGGAGGTGGGGTATTCTTAGGTTGAAACAACACTTGGCTGCGATAAGGGGCCAAGTAAAGCCATGTGATGCACCAAATGCAGTGTTAGGTCCTATTAGGGCGGAATACATTTCCAAGCTTGAAAAGTTTTGTGAGGATAAGGCTAGGGAGAAGGCCATCCAAGATGACATTGCAAGGAAGAGGGAATTATTAGAAGCCATGAAAGAGAGTGGGTATGATGATTATGAGATTCAAGACTCCTCTTCTATCCCTTCCACCAATGACCCCTTTCACTTATGTTCATCCTTCTTTTGGCCAACCATCAAAAGGAACAAAGAGAACAAACATCCAAAGTTATTTTTCATCTTTTGCCAACATTGCCTCTTCTAATCCTACTTCCTCCCAACCAAGTTCTCAACCCACTTTGGATCAACATTGGAAAAGACAATGCAAAGAAACTTCTCATCAATACATTGCTAGATGGTGGTATGATTCAAATATCCCATTTAATGCTGCTTGCTCACCTTATTACCAAGCTATGTGGGACTCTGTTATAGCTGCAGGAAAAGGCTCCAAAGGCCCTAGTCTGCATGACTTGAGGGGAGCTCTTTTGCAAAAAGAGATATCTTCCATTGATGAGTATTTGGTTGAGTTTAAATATTCATGGCTCAAAACAGGTTGTTCCATCATGTCAAATGGATGGACCGATGGAAAGAACCGCACTATCATTAATTTCCTTGTTTCTTGCCCTCAAGGAAACATGATTTTTAAATCAGTTGATGCATCTAATAAGGTGAAGGATGTAGCCCTTCTATTTGAGCTTTTGGATAGCATTATTCAAGAAGTTGGGGAGTAGCATGTTGTGCAAGTCATCACCGATAATGCCTCAAACTATGTTCTCGCTGGAAAGATGCTTGAGACCAAATATAAGACCATATTTTGGACTCCATGTGCTGCACATTGCATAGACCTCATGCTTGAGGATATAGGCAAAGTGGAGTGGGTAAAAAACACTGTAGAGCATGCCAAGTGCATTACAAAATACATTTACAACCACTCATGGGTAATGAGCCTAATGAGAAAACACAATGGGGGCAAAGAGTTTGTTAGGCCTGCAATTACGAGATTTGCAACTCACTTCCTCACCTTGCAATGTCTCAATGGTCAACATAAAAACTCGCAGAAAATGTTTTCCTCTGAAGAATGGTCTCAATCTCGGTGGGCTCGTAGACCAGATGGAAAAGACACCAAAAAGAAAGTGTTAGACACTTATTTTTGGAAAAGATCTCTAGAGTTTGTGAAAATCACTGAGCCCCTTGTTAAGGTGCTAAGGATGGTGGATGGGGAAAGATTGGCCATGGGCTACATTTATGAGGCTATGGATCAGGTAAAGGAGCAGATACGGGCAGCTTACAAGGACAGGTTAGCTAAATATGGTCGTATATGGGAGATCATTGATAAGACATGGAACAATCAACTCTATTGTCCTATACATGCAGCTGGGTTATTTTTGAACCCAAAGTATCATTATAAAAATCGGCTAGGAGATCTGCATGATGGGGAGGTCAAAGCTGAATTGATTGATTGCTTGGAGCGCATGGTCCCTAGCCATGCAGACCAGTTGGAAATACATAGATAGCTTACTGTTTTCAATATGGCAGGTGGTACTTTTGGCAAAAACTTGGCAAAGATGGCAGGAGATGTGGACCAACCAGGTAAGCAATTCCAATTTCCAATTTGTTTTTCTTTTCAAGTTAAAATTGTTTACGTTCTTTACAATTCAAATTATAAACTAAGTTACTAATTAATGACTTTTTCTTTGCAGCACATTGGTGGGAGTCATTTGGTGGCTAGTGTCCTCAATTGCAAAGGTTTGCAATTAGAGTCCTCAGTCAAACTTGCAGTGCTTCAGGTTGTGAGCGCAATTGGTCTGTTTTTGAGTGCATACACACGAATAAGAGAAACCATTGGAACAAAAACGATTAAATGATCTTGTTTTCGTGTAATACAACCTTCGACTGAGGAGGAACCAAATGATGAGCAAAACACTTGATCTAGATCCCATTGTGTTGGACGATATTGATCCAACATCAGAATGGGTGGAGGAGACTAAAGATCCTGTGTTTGAGGTTGATTTTGATATCGACATGGCTTTAGCGAGGGATGAAGCAGATTATGTGGCGGCATCAGAACCAGGATCAGTAGCGGCATCAGGGAAAGGCAAAGAACCAATGGAAGGCACTAGTCGTGCAGTTCAACAAACTCGTGCTTCCATTAGGTCCACTTCTATTGTTATTGGTGGCATTGATACTGAGGTTGCAAATCAGGCTAAGGCATCCTCAGACTTTGAACCAGATGATGTCTATGTAGCTCCTGATGATGATCCTCTGGCTAGTAGTGGTGATGAACTTGATTGATCATGTGAACACTGTAAACTTGTAGTAGGCCAATGGCCTCATAGCTTGCAGCATTGTTTTTGGACTTTATAGGCCATTTAAAGCCTCATTGCTTATGTATTGTGGTATTTTGTCGATGATATGTATTGCACTCAGTGCCACTTTGATATAGTCACCTTTACATGGTATATAAATGAGCAAACTTTGCATATTTTGTCTCTATTGGCTTGGAATCATGGTTTTAAATCTTAAAAATAGTTTTGTTTCATTAAAAATCAATTATTTGATGTATTTGCAGATATGAGAAGTCTGTCTCTCCTTGACTGCGTATACCTGTAACCAATGCTCCTTGATTGTGGCTCCTACTGTGGCTTTCACCCTTGACTGTTGCTCCCTTAATTGCGTGAACATTTCTCAGCATATAAGAGTTTCTACAACTGCGTTATATATTACAATGTGTATATATCATGATGCGTTCTTGCTGCGTTGTATTGCCTATATGTATCATGGCCTGTATATATCTTCGTATATATCCTTATCATGAACTATGAACAGCGTAACATATCCAGCGTATAAACACCATATCACTTCCATTATGAACTGTGTATATGAACAGCATATCACATCCAGCGTATCTGAACAGCGTATAAGGTCTCCATGATTTGCGTTATGACTGCGGCTCACTGCGGTTACTGCGGCTCCTGTGGCTCACTGCGGCTCACTGCGGCTACTGCGGCTCCTGCGGCTCACTGCGGCTCACTGTGACTACTGCGGCTCCTGCGGTTAGGGCATCACCCTTGGGCCAGCATATCTTTTGGTTCTCTCCTTCCAAAAACCCAGACGTGGAGAGGAGATCACCTCAAGGATACCTGTTCAAAATGACTTCAAATCCTCACCAATTTATACTAAAACATGGATAATGAATAGACACGTCGGTTGGGCTTCTAGAGCCTACATAAGCGCTGGTCGGTTTGATA
>APFE031035472.1:0-18523 GCA_000404065.3 Pinus taeda | reverse complement strand
CTTTGGTCATATGGCAAAAGATTGTAGAACATTTCATGGAGATAGATGTTGTGGTCCCCGACAATCTCCAAGAAATAATTTCACAAGAAGAAATCATGAATTTTTATTTATGAACAATGTTGAATGTTTCAAGTGTCATGACATTGGGCATATGGCACGAGATTGTAACTTGACATGGGCTCTTACACAAGCTAGACCCATGCAAAAGAAGAAAGTTACACAAGTATGGAGAAGGAAGGAAAGGCAATCTGAAAATTCCTTGAACTCCCCAGTGAATCTAAATTTGTTTTGAGAAGAGTCTGCCAAAAGAAGACAAGCACACATTAAAGGGGAGCTTGAAATTTTTGTTGTTGAACTGTCTTAACAGTCACTCTTTGATGAAGACCTTTTATAAGGGAAAAGTATGAAGTTAAATCTGCCATAAAAGCAGAGAAAAAAAAGGGGCAGCGCTCAAATGTGAAGTGTAGCAGCGAAATAAGAAAAGTATGCAAAGCATGGAGACCCTCACAGCAGTGGGAAGATAGAACATAAAACAGCAGTTTGAATTTTTTTTTGTTATGGAGCACATGCATTGAAATGCATAGCAATGGAAGGTAGTTTCCTTCTATGTAATGTGAGAGAACATACTCACAGCAGAGTGAGTACAATACATAGCAGTAAAAGAAATGTAATGTTTTTTCTTCATATGCAATGCAGCATGCAAAGAAATGCATAAAGAGAAACATGAACAGCATATTTTTAATGCACATGGGTGAATGATAATGTGTGGCAGCAGAAAAATGAAAGGAACTGCACAGTAGTGCATTGTGTAAAAAAAATGAATGAAGACTAAGATTGTGTGAAGCAAGGGTGTAAAAAGAAAAGGCAGCAGCCCGTGTTAATTTTTTTTTTGTTGTTGTGTGGAGAATGCAGCGCAAAACAGCGTGAGGATGATTTCTCTCTATGTGTAAGAAATGGAGAGTAAAGAGTTAATGTATGGGCACACAGCAGTATGATGAAACAAAAGGCAGCCACAGTGCAAATTGCAGAGGCAATGCAGCGGCAAATAAAAACCCAGGGATGACAGAGTCTATGGTTATGGGTATGGACAGCAGTGTAATAAGAAAAGGCAGCAGTGTGATGGCAAGAAGGAGAAGCACAGTAGTGCGAAGAAAATGAAACCAGAACTAAGACAGAGTGAAGAAATATGTTTTTACACAGCAATGCAAATAAGAAAATGCAACAGCATGAAGTTTTTGTTGAAGAAATGAAAGGTAATGGACAGCAGCAGATGTAAAAGAAATTTTTTCCTTTACAGCAGTAAATGTAAGTATAGTGAATGTGTTGTTCATTGAATTGAAATGCAACATATGCAACAGCAGTGAATGTAAGAAATGTTTACACACAACAGTGTAAATTTGTAAGGTGGGATAGAGTAATTGTTCCAGAAAAGACAGAGTATTCTGTCTTTGAAGAATGCACAGCAATGCAGAGTTTGCAAAGAAATGTAAGTGAAGTGCAGCAACACAACAACAAGTGTAGACACAGCAGTGTCGGGTAGACGCAGCAAAGAAGATGGCACAACAGTGCAGCAGAGAATATGCAACAGCATAAAAGAACAATGTAATGAGTATGCACAACAGTGCAATGAATGTTTTTTTTTGAAACTGCATCTAAAGCAGTGTTTGGCAGTAATCCCTCCGTGAGAGGAAGTGAAGTTCTTAGTGAATCCCTCTGTTAAAGAGGAAGGTGCTTTTCAGCACAGTGTCATGGTAAATCCCTCTGTCAAAGAGGAAGATGCTTTTTAGCATACACATGGTAAATCCCTCTATCAAGAGGATGATGCTTTTCAGCATAGTCACAGGTGAATCCCTCTGTCAAGAGGAAGGTGTTCTTCAGCACATTGTTATGGTGAATCCCTCTATCATGAGGAAGGTGCTCTTAAGCACAGTTTCAGGTTAATCCCTCTATTAAGAGGAAGACTATTTTTGTTGTTTGTGGAACTGCATCATAAGCAGTTGGCGAATCCCTCTATGTGAGGAAGTGTTTGGGTAAGATTGAATTCCCAGCAGTTGAAATTAAATGGGAGTGTTGGAATGATAATTCCAACTGCAGGTTGCAGGTCACAGGCGGACGTGGGCAGCGATGGACGGCAACCCAGTGAGCGCAGAGTTTTCCGGCCGCCTGAAACCTATCGCACCAGTTTTCCGGTGAAGGAATATCCCGGTGATCGACTCCGATAAGATCTGGTGCAGACACGTGGAGGTGGGGTGACATCGCCCTCTGACATTTATCGGACGATAAATGTCGGTCAGAAAAGTCCTCCCGATATTGCCTGCAGTCGTCCGATCGTTGAGGGCAAGATCAACGGTTGGAAATTCATGAGAGTGAGGGCGCATGTTTTCTTTGGAGGACCTCCGTATCGCTGACAATGGCCGTAAGTCTGCAGGACATGGAGATCGCATAAATTTTTGTCTTTCACCAGCGAATTAACTCATGAAGTACTTTCGCCATGCTGAGAATTAAATGGCTTATTTAATTTTATTATTTTTTTTTGTTATGTAGCTCGGTGACTGTGGGTTATGTTTTTGAGTTTTTATGTTCATCGTATATGAAAAACAAGAAGACCCCCGCAGCGCGATAGCAAAAAAAATGGAAATGCACAGAAGTGTGCATGAATTTTCTTTTGGGGTGTAATGTAATGTTAAGTAATGAAAACACACAGCAGTGTGTAGAAGAAAAAAAACAGTGGCAACAAATGAAGACCATGGTGAAAACACAGCAAGCGTAAAGTTTTTTTTTTTGTAAGTGAAATGTAAGAAATGAAAAAAACGCACAGCAGTGCAGGAGAAGAAGTGAAGGAGTGAATGAAGAAAACCAGGGGGAGGTTTTGTATGTAAAACCATGAATTGTTTCACACAGCAGTGAAAAGGTAAAACTATAAATCCCTGTAATTTTTGTTTTTCACACAACAGTGAATGTAAATGAAATATTTACACACAGTGGTGTAAAATCTCAAAGGAGGCAGAGTAATTTTTGTTAAAATGTTTTGGTGAATCCCTCTGAGTGAAAGAGGATGAATATGTATTAGTAATTTTGCTTTAATGAATAGAAATCATTTTATGGTGATGCATTACTCTATTCAGTAAATTTTTTTTAAGGCTTCCCTGTGTACAAAAGATCCTGGAGTAGAGGAAAAACAGAGCATTGACTCTGTGTTCAGTTAATGTTTGGTTTTGGTATTTTCCCAGTGCAAAAATACCCAACACAGAAGTCCACCCAGAGGCCAGAGCGTTATTAAGAACTCAAATGATTTTGTTAATAGAATATGCGGGCTTCGGGAGAAAGGAAGCTCTAGATATGATAGACAAAAGTTGACGCGAGGAGTTGAGGATGGAAATAGATTATGATTATGGACATTACTGGGAAACACCATGCTGTGTCCTAGACCCTCGCAAGCTATCATTAGATATGTTTTGCAGAAATGGAAGAATCTGGGATTCAGCAAAAAATAAGTGGTATGCTCGAGTAAGACAAATCTATAAGGAGGAAATACTCGATAAAGCTCCGAATAAAGTTCTAGATCCCACTCCCAAAGGATTAACCTGCAATAATCCTCCTATAGAATATGAACCAGCAAGCATAGATGCAAATGGAGACTGGTTTAATGAGGATGCAGAAAGAAGTGCACAAGAATTATGGAAAATACTGGAATCTAAAAATGCGTGGCCTGGTTGGGATGAAGCAAGAAAATATTGGAACCTAAAACCACGAGATCTTAGTATAAAGATCCCACTGATTCCCAAAAAGTAAAGTTGGCTTCATCTGCCGTGCGACTCTTGGCAAATGCTCCTCGCAATCCATTCACAGGTCTCTCAAGAAAGTCGAACAATGTGCATTCCATATGTGAGCTTACTCATCATAATATTGTTGAAAATAATAAGTACTCCGCCATGGAGTGCAATCAATTTAGAGTTGAGTCGGTATGAGTTAAGTCAGGTTTAATATGAGTAGTTTGAGTTCACTCTATATTTGAAAAGTAGGTATGAGTTAAGTCAAGTTCAATACTCTTAGTTTGAGTTTACTTTATATTTGGAATGTAAGTGTGTCTATGTCAAGTTATTTTGGACAAGTAGCTAGTCCAATAAAAGCATAAATATCTTTTATCTGGTTTATTGTAAGGATCAAGTTTGTGTGGTCAATAGAGAAGAAGAACAATTCCTATTGTTTGTGTGTATTAATTTGATGATAAGGTAGTTGGTGTTTCAGTGTGGTGAAAGTGTTATATTATATTTTTCACAGTATAATTTTTTAATGAAATTGGTTTTTTTATTTAAAATGTATTTTTGAATATTTAAATAAATTTAAAATATTAAAATATTAATTATTATATAAAATTCATAATTAAAATTTTATAATTCCACCCAATTAATTTTAAAAAAACAAATTGGAAAATATATATATTATTTAACACATATATAATAAACCAAAAAAATAATTGGAAAGTTTAATAATTATTTATAAATAACAAAAATAGATAAACAATTTCGTTCTGTTTTATTTTTCTTTTTTCTAATCAAAGAACTTTTATTAAATCATAAGATGACATCTAAAAGTACAACTTTTCAAAATTTTACTAGCTTCACTCTTACTAGATTTATTGGCGAGTAGGTACAAACCCCAATAAAAGGAAAACTTCCAAAAAAACATAAAAAGCCAGAACCAGAGAGGCAAATGATACCAAAAAACTTGCAAGATCAACATATATCCAACAACCATTGAAGAATTGACGACAACAAGGTGGTCTAGTCCCAAGCTAGGATATGGTAGAGGTCCAAAGTCACAATGGAAATGTTTCTCCATATGGCTAGACCCGCCTTCAAACCGATCCACCTTCTCTTCAATACACCTTTGCCCCCTCATTAGGCTCACCAAGTGATCAGGCATCTACCATTGGTTGCACTGAAGATCATTCATGAAACTTATGACAACATGTCGATTATCATGACGAGCGCAATTGAGCTTGTCCAAAGTGATAATAATTTTCCACTGAACACTACCAATATCATTAGGTAAGGGGGGGCTAGTTATAGTTCCATATGGCTGAGAAAGAGTTGATTCTATAGCCTTGCCCTATCCGTGATCTCCTCGCATATGCCCCCCACGTAGCCCCCTTTCTCCCAACCATCTTCTTGCCTATCCTCATTGGCAGTGCATTGTCAACTAAGTTGCTTTCTCGTCGATGGTGACACTCCTCCAATCAAACCCCCACCCAAAATCAAATTTAACAACCCCAAAACTCTAGAGCTTCTAGCATAAACAAGAAAACCACACACCAGTGAGTGAACCAACAATCCTTTTTACTACAAAACACTACGTATACAAACCAAGAGGACCCCCACAATGGTTGGGTCAACTACCAGTGAGCACCACAGAAGCGTTGAAATGCTAGTGACCATAAAATGCACTTGAGGTCAACATGCAATTATAGCTAGCTCCACAACGCGCCCAGGACCTCCAAACTAATACAAAGGGATGTTAAATGAGCTCAAACACTGCACCAATAAGTTTAGTATCAGAACATCATACCTTATGGCTTCCTCTGCCCCAACGAAATGGACATATAATGCATGCTACCAAGTGGCAAAAGGTTTTCCCAACAAAAGGTTTTCCCAACCTGACAAGTGAGAAGCTAAACGCAATTCCCCTAGTCTAAGGCCCTCGACCCCCTAACAAAATAAAAAACCCACCACAGACTGGAGCTAACACAAAAGGTTTAAAATACAATGAACAACAACCAACACCAGCTGCCACCTTACAATAGCTTTGAAACCAATCCCTTTAGAAAAGAAGCAGACAGACTGAGGGAAAGAACCATACTTTCTTACCTCATTCCAAGCATGGAGCTTCCACGACTCGTTTTGGAGCAATATCGGTGCACGCACTAAATAAATTGGCTAGACAAGATTAATTGACTCTCTACACAACTTCAAGGAACCTCACCATATTCTAGGACCCCAATTAAGTTTCAGTTGAATCGATCGTCCTCCTCTCCAACCTCACCGGACAAAACAAAAACACCCCTCAACAAACACTCCCAAGACGCACAGACAACTATCCCCACTATCCTCGCCACCCTACTTATAAAATGCATGTTAAAATTACTCCCATGTTCATCTCATACAAGTATAAATAACCTACAAACAACAAACAGACACTCTTTCCCGTGTCAATATCACAACACTGCAAGTCCACCTAAATTCCATTAAATATAATAACTATCAAGTAATCTCAGCCTCCTCTCTCACACGACGGTGCATGTCACTATGTGCTAGACTGCCCCTCATTAAATTCCCAGAGGGTCATTGGGGTGGTGGGAACCCACCACAATCCCCACATCCCCATGCAATGACACCCCGTCAGAGAATATTTTGTTCAAATTACAATAATTTTATTTTTATTCATAAATTATATATTAAATGTTGAAAGTTTGGAAGTGTTAGTCTACTCATATTGTACTCGTCATTAACAAATAATCATCCTATATTCCTCTTAACTTCATATTTATCAAGTCTCTAGCGCTGCAAACTTTCTTACAAATCTACTTTATAGTACAAAAAGTGTTACTCGATTCAATATGAACATAGAATCAATTTAGATTTATCTCAACTTTAATTTTATCAAATATCTTAAGGTCAAACTTATTTTAAAAAGCAAAATTTAAAAAGATTACACTTAATTTATACTTTCCCAATCCTTAACAAATATAATTTTAAAAGAGATTTATTTCATCTCTGCAAGTGCACTCATATTTATTTTATTAAGTTTAAAGTTATAATTTTGTTTTTAGTAATAATACAACTATTTGTACTTTCCCAATCCTTAACAAATATAATTTTAAAATAGATTTATTCCATCTATCATGAGGTTTAAGTAATAATACAACTATTCAAGTTTAAGCCTGAGGTAGCCCGATTGGTCAGATCCCCTTTTGCCATTTCATCGGCAATCTATCACGAGGTGTGAGTTCAATATTCGAGTGCACTTGAGTCAGGCTTCGTAGGTGAAGCCAAATGGTATACGGCTACGACTCACCATAAGACCATTACACTCGAAGAAAAAATTAAAACTATTCAAATTTAAATTCATAATTTAGTCATCAAATTAATTAGCATATAAAAAAATTATTTACATGATAAAAAAATAAATATTTAAAATTAATATATTATAAAATATTTCTATATTGCAATTAATTTTTCTGGTTCTAATGAAGAATTATGATAAATATCGATGGACCATGGAACGAACAGTTAGGGTTTACATTTTTTAGCAGGTGTTCATCTCCATGGAAGGGCGCAAAGGAGGGAGCTCCACTCCCTCCTACAAGCAGACTGTAGCCAGCCGAGGTAAGAAGCCAATAGAAGAGGTCAAAGGTATCGTTGAAATAGGGAACGAAAGCATGGAAGAAAAGCAAGAGGGAATTACATCAAAGGAGAATAATAACACAAAAGAAAAGGAGGAAAACGACAAGGAACAAGGGGAGAAAACCAAGGCACAGAAGGGTCCATGTAAACCCAAAACCGAAGTCAAACCCCGAGTAGTTCTGAATGATCTTGCTCTGCAGGCACACAGGGACCACATGAGGACATATGCTATCATTTGTAAATTCATGGGAGTATGGCCCACTGAAAAATCATTACAGACATGGATTAAATATCATTGGAAACCAAACGGAAGCATTGAGCTACATCTTGGGTCAAATGGATTCTTCACTATGGTCTTCACAAATATTGAGGATAAAGACAGAGTGTTTGAAGGGGGGCCCTACTTCTTCGCAGCTACTAGCCTCTATATGAGGTCGTTGATGATGAACTTTGTACCAGAGCGGGAGACATTCACTTCGGTTCCGATATGGCTAAGGCTTTACTCCCTTCCTCTTGATTATTGGCAAACAGAGTCGTTAACAGCCATAGGAAATAAATTAGGATGTTTTTTCAAAGCCTCAGAAGCCACCAGAAGGGGAAAATACACTTCCTTTGCACGAATTTGTGCAGAAATGGATCTATTCGGAGCCCTACCAGATGAGGTTATCTTGGAAGTTTTTGATGAAGAATGGGTTCAAACAGTTGATTATGAACATATTCCATTTAGATGTCACAGATGCCATGAGCATGGACACCTTTTCAGGGATTTCCCTCTCAGTAAAACAAAGAATAAGAGCAAAGCTACCACTATGAAAGATACTGAAAGATTTCATAAAGTGATCCATAGAGGAAAAGGGGGCAAAAGAGGACTTGAGCAACATCAAGCAGAAGGGCCTCAGGCTAGTCTGAACAGGTACCAAGTACTCGAGGAAGAAGAAGATATAAAAAAAGCAGATCAGGGAATGGAGGGAAGTCCAGAGGAGAAGGAGAAAGAGGAAGACAAGGAGAAAACAAAGGATAATAATAAACAGAAAGATGCTATGATGAGCAATGTAGAACTAGATATGGACCAGGAAATGACCCAGAGCTATATGGACATGGAGGACCATGAACTACAGGAGATTTTTGAGAGAGAAAACCTAGATTTGGAAGGGTTCTTGAAACAGGGAACCATGGGAGGGGTATACTTGTTACCTCAAGAAGAGTTCACTAGAGTACAATAGCTGTACTTATGGAAAACCCAGACTACAGGGATGGATAGGTAAAGTAACACTGAAAGACAGGGTAGCGAAGGGGTGAAAACTATGAAAAACACACGAGGATTAACACTTAGATGCCCAGGAAAGAAGAGACGCAGAAAAAACTAGAATGCGGTGTTGATGGAATGTGGAAAGATAATGATAGATTCAGGTAAGATGAAAGACCTAACTAGTTACTCCTTCACAAATCTTTAATGATGAAGTTCACTTCTTGGAATATCAAGGGTCTAGGTAGTAAAGGAATCAAAGATTAATTAGTAAAAGAATGAAACAAGAAGCGTCGGACATGATTTTTATCCAGGAAACTAAATGTTCCATTTAGAAAATTAAAGAAATATATATAAAATGGCTCAATCGTTTTGATTTTTTAGAAGTCAAGGCAGAAACTATAGCAGGAGGTATTCTTACTCTTTGGAACCCCCCAAAGATTGGTATAAGAGATGCTGAGGCTTCCAGAAATTATTTGTTAGTGGTATTCAACCTATGGGGGATAGGGAGATCTATCTGGTCACGAATGTTTATGGCCCTCGGAGAATGGATGAAAAACTCAAGTTTATAGATTCTCTTGTGGATCTCATAGCGAGATATGCAGATATACCATGGATTTTGGGTGGCAATTTCAACATGATCAAATCACTATTGGAGAAAAAAGGGAGCACCAGAACTCTAAACACAAGACTCCTTAACCTTTCAAACTTTTATGGATTCTATGAAGCTAGTTGACATTCTTTCGAGTAATGGTCTCTTTACTTGGAAAAATAAAAGAGGAGGAGAGTCTCTAGTTGCTTCAAAGTCAGACAAATTCATCATCTCAGAGGACCTTATTCTCAATAATAAGGAAATGGCAGCAAGAATTCTCCCCTTTGGAAGATCAGATCACTGGCCGGTCCAACTGGAGGTCAAAGGCATAGGTACCCCCAGGAATAGACCTTTCAGATTTGAAAATATCTGGCTCACCAATCCAGATTTCATCAACAACATTTCAGGTTGGTGGTCTGAGGATTTGCACATTCAGGGTACAAGTATGTTCCTTCTTCGCGAAAGATTAAAACATATCAAGTGCAGGCTAAAATATTGGAGCAAGAATGAATTTGGCAATATTTTTGAAGGAAAAAATGTTGTTGAAAACAAATAGTACAAACCAAACCAAACCCTTATCATGGTTTTCTTTGATAAAGTCAGAAATGAGAAAGCTACCAAACTCCAACAAGAATGGGAGAACTTTTTCAAACAAGAAGAAATATTTTGGAGACAAAAATCTAGAGTGCAATGGCTAAAAGAAGGAGAGCGAAACACTAAATTCTTCCACAGATCCACCTTGGCAAACAGAGCCCATAATAGAAAATCTTCGATCAAGGATGAGGGAGCACAACTTCTCAGTTCCCACAAAGACATAGAAGCCGTGTTAGTCCAGCGCTTTCGTGGGATAGCAAAGGAAACCATTTCGGACAGAGAGCATTTCATCAACGACTTAACAAGACATATACCAAGACTAGTGTCCAGAGAGGATAACTTCAACCTCAATAGGCCAATGACTAAAGAGGAGATCAGTGAGGTCCTCAAGGAAATGCAGAATGGTAAAGCGCCAGACCCTAATGGTTTCAATGTAGATTTCTTTAAAGCTTGCTCGAATATTGTTAAACAGGACATTCTGAATGTAGTAGAATATTCCAGGAGGAATAGAACTATTCTGAAGGCATTCAACACCTCCTTCATCTCTCTGATCCCTAAATAGGATAATGCCCTAACTCCAGATAAGTTTAGACCCATAACATTGTGCAATGTGGTTTACAAGATAATATCCAAGGTTGTAGCCAACACACTCAAACGTCTTTTGCCCACTCTTGTGTCTGGGGAACAATCTAGTTATGTGGAAGGTAGGCAAATTCTCAATAATATCATTCAAGCACAGGAGGTGGTGCACTCACTGACTAGCAACAGGAAAGCTGGAATGATCATGCGACTTTACCTAGCCAGAGCTTATGACAAGTTGAATTGGACCTATATTAGGAGGGTTCTTATTACTTTTTGGTTTGATCATCACTAGGTCAGATGGGTCATGTCCACGGAAACTTCCCCCAATTTTTCTATTTTGGTAAATGGTTCTCCCTCCGAGACTTTTATTCCTTCAAGAGGCCTCAGGCAAGGTGATCCACTCTCTCCCTTTCTCTTCATTCTCATGATGGAAGGACTGGGTCAGTGCATCAAGTAGGCAAAGGAAGACGACAAAATCAAGGGTCTCCAACTTTCTGAGAATGGACAGTCCTTGATTCATCAACAATTTCTGGATGATACCATGCTACAAGGAATCCCTATGGTCAAAGAGGCTCTAGCATACAAACAACTTCTAAGTTACTTTGCCATGGCTTCAGGTATGGAGGTTAATCTTTCCAATTCATAGATTTTTTTCTTTAATACCAATATTGCTATTCAAAGGAATATCTCCAGAATACTGGGCTTTCAAAGGGATTTCCTTCCTTCAAAATATTTGGGTGTTCCTCTAACTGCTAAACCTCTGCATAAGAGCATATGGGATCCAGTGATTAACAAGATGCAGGATAAAATTAAGAATTGGACCATCAGATCTTTAAACTTGGCTGGCAGATTGGTGCTTACAAAGGTTGTTCTTCAATCTATCCCAGTTTTCATGCATTCATCTCTCCCTGCACCAAAAGGAGTATTACAACAATTTAGAACCATTCAAAGAGATTTCATCTGGGGCAAGGGGGAGAATAGAAAGAAATGGGCCTTGGCAGCCTGGGAAAAGATTTGCAAACCCAAAAATCACGGAGGTCTTGGTTTAGATGATCCAGAGGTTCTAAGTAGGGATTTAGGGGCTAAACTTTGGTGGCGTTGGCTTAAAAAACAAAAGGCTCAATGGGCTAGTATTTGGAAGGAAAAATATGCTAGTACTTGGCAAATTAACGATCATATAAGGATGTCTGGAAGTATAAAGGGCTCATATATCTAGAATAAGCCCTGGGAGAATAGAGGATTAGTACAAAAGAACAGCTTTTGGGAAATCAGAGAGGGAGATCTAGCACTATTTTGGGAAGAAAAATGGCAATAAGAACCAATACTGTTAAAAGAGGATTTTAAGGACCTCAAGACTGAGACAAACATCATAGGGTTCCCTAAGGTTAAAGATTTTTGGGATCAAACCAATAATGCAGGAAAATGGAGAAACTGGAGGAATATTGTTTACAGGGAAGACAACCCCTTGAAAGCTAAAGGAGAGGCTCTTATGAAAATGTTGGAACAACGGAAGATTCTAGTAATAGGGGGGCATGATCAGTTAAGATGGGGCAACAACAATGAGGGCAACTTTAATCTTAAGGAGGCAAAACGCATACTCCTTGAGCTGGATTCTCTTGCTCCGGATGGAATTTGGCAGAATCTATGGAGGCATAAAGGATGGATGAAGATTAAACTCTTCATGTGCCTAGTTTACCATAAGAAAATTCTAACTTGGGACAACATTCGGAGAAGGGGGGTTCTGGGGCTTTCCAGATGCCAGCTCTGTGAGGCCCAAGAGGAAACTATGGAACACCTCCTCAACAATTGCATCTTCACCTCTAGATTGTGGGTCTCTTTTGCCACCATCTTCCAAAATACCGACAGGGGTAGAGGGAGTATCATAAATACCCTAAGCAAATGGAGGCAAAATTTTTCTGATTCAAAAATTCTTTGCTCAGCTTGGGCTCTCACGCCTAGCTTCATTATTTGGAATGTCTGGAAAGAAAGGAACAATAGGATCTTTAAAAATGAAAAGAGACCCTCCCAATGTCTTTTTGAGGAGACCTTAAGACAAATTAGGGAGACGGTTAGTACGACTGTGTGAAATCCCCCTAAGAATCCACCTTCAGATGCTGAAATGAGAATTCTCAGATAGTTGGGAATGCAAAGGCTTATTCCTCAAGGCCTGGACAGAAAGGTTAGGATAATGGAAACTAAGCATGACTATTGGCATCCTCCCCCTCAGGGTTTTCTTAAATATAACATTGATGGGGCATCTAAAGGAAACCCGGGTATTGCTGGCTTTGGAGGGGTGTTAAGGGATGAATTGGGAAATATCCTTTCCATCTTCCATTACCATTTAGGTAGAGCCACTAACAACATGGCTGAACTAATGGCTATGGAGCAATGCTTAGAACTCCTAGTGAAGGAAAATCGGCAAAATGTGATTATCGAAGCTGACTCTGAGCTAATCATTAACTCGGTCAAAAGAATCAGTTGAGGCACGGGGCCGAAGAAGGTTTCAAAACATTGGAGGTTGATGCAGATCTTTCAATGGATATAGCTCCACCTCATGAGCCTACATACGGTAAGTTTTAACCATGTACGAAGGAAGGCTAACAAACTGGCGGATTCATTGGCTAACCAAGGAGTGAATTGTACCACTAGCAGAGTCGCGATGGGTTGGCAAGGGTTGTCTCAGAACAGATTCAAGGAATATTGTGGTTGCCAAGCAGATGAAGATATGATGGTGTATCATAATAGAGCTAGGGAGGCTGTGTCCAGATAATTTGGTTTCGACATGAGTTGCTACTTTTTCCTCATTTTGACCCTTCTTCGGTTGCTCGGCGATTTCTGCTACCTGGGTAGTTGGTCGGAGGGATGAGATTGTTATTTACATGGGTTCATCAATGGGTGTAGAGGGGATGGTGTGAGAAACCGGAATCCAGGCTTTTGTGGTGGTTGGAATACCTAGATTCTCTTCTTGGGGACGTAATTCTGCCTATAAAGTGGTTTTATGGTCATCGGGCACCTTTCAAGCAGAAAGTGCTTTTCAAGATTTGGGAGTGATTCCACTCAAGTCGCTACATGTGGCCGAGGGGTGAGTATGAATACCACCCTCATCGCACGCTAACCAATGATGCTTTAGGCCCGTGTGATATGATCCTGGGCAATCAGATCAAGCACGGAAGATCGACGACTAGGAATCATCGAGCATGTCGGTGGGTCCATGTGGTTATGCAGTGGGATTTTTGGCATTGTGATATCTTCCTCTGTTGTTGGATCAAGCTTGGGAGATCTACTGTCAGGAACCTTTGAGCATGTCAGTGGGTTCATATGGATAATCGATGGGCTCCTTGGCACTGCGATATCTTCCTCTACCGTTGGATCAGGCTTGGTGTTTTGACGGTGGAGATTAAAGGCTTCAACACTGATTTTTGTTCTAAAGATATTAGGCATTTCATTGGTATGAGTGTTAGTCCCCCGTTTGGATTGTGGTGAGTTGAATGGTTGGCCTTGGTACGGTCTGGGTTTTGTTGTTTTGTTGGTAGGGATTAAGGTTTACACCCTTAACTCGATGCCCTTAGTTGTTAGGTGGTAGTTTTTACCTGGTCCATGGATCCACTTGGATGGTTGTAATCTATGTAAATTATTTTCTGATTTAATGATAAAGAAGGTACGACTCTTGCTTTATAAAAAAAAAATAAGAATTATGATAAATATCAAGTATTACTACATTTTTTTTGGCGAAAGAACTTGAAATTCACTCAATCATATTGCATTTTCCTTTGCAAAAGAACTTGAAATTCACTTAATCATATTTATAAAGGAAACATATATGTACAATATTTTGATAGTAATTGAAGTCTATAAAAATGTTTGGCTTATCAATATTATTTTAGCAATTCTATATTGATATATACATACATTGATGATAGATTTAATGTGCTATAGAAACTTGTAAAAATGTTCATTTGTGTTATGGAAATTTGTAAATATGCTCCTTGACAAGTTTTATTAATAAATAATTTTTGGAAGTGAATTCAAATATAGAAATAAGTTGGTTTCAATTGCATATTGTCACATACATAAATTGATCATAAACTTAATTTCCTATAGAAACTTGTAAAAATGTTCATTTGTGCTATAGAAACTTGTAAAATTGCTCATTGACAAGTTTTACTACTAAATACTTTTCGGAAGTGACTTCAAGCATAGAAATAAGCTGATTTCAATTGCATATTGACACATACATAAATTGATCATAGACTTAATGTGCTATAGAAACTTGTAAAAATGCTCATTTGTGCTATAGAAACTTGTAAAATTGCTCATTGACAAGTTTTACTAGTAAATATTTTTCGGGGGTGACTTCAAATATAGAAATAAGTTTATTTTAATTGCACATTGACACATACATAAATTGATCATAAACTTAATGTGCTATAGAAACTTGTAAAAATGCTCATTTATACTATAAAAACTTGTAAAATTGATCATTGGCAAATTTTACTACTAAATACTTTTGGAAAATAACTTCAAACATAGACATAAGTTGATTAACAAATTTTAGAGTTGGGGTATTTCTATTCTATTTAGGAGAGACATTATCCCACCACTCTTTCCATATTTTTGAAAAATATGATCCATGCCAATACAAATCATCTCCAATTGGGTTCTTGATGGACTTCTAAACTCCAACAGTGGATGAATAGGAGATAAAAATGCACTTCAATGTTTCCACTTTGTTTTTCCATAACACACACCAGTTGGGGACACTCACACAAAAACTTTGCAGATTATCCCATGTTCGTGCTTTGTTTTCCAACAATCATCGAAAGAATAAACAAGTTTTATGGGGACTCTTAAGATTCCAAAGCTTCTTCCACTACCACACCAATAAATCTTATTGTCTTTCGTTGTAAAAATATAAATAGCCAATTTTTGGGGTATATTCTCCAAGAGGGGAGTGTACCTAGTACAAGGTGTCCTTCTCCTCGATAAAACACACATGAGAAATATTTCAAGCAACAATATAATTGTTCCAATGTTCATAGTACTCGGTTACCAATTATGATGATACTAATTGACCCACCTGTTTGCTCATATGGATGTACGATGATGATCAACAACCTGGTTAATTTTTTTCTTTTTTTCCTGTTTCATTTAAGAAAAGAACCATTTCATAGGGCAGGTGATAATTTTCCCCGCAACTGAGCCACTAATTTGGCCCAATTATCAGCTTTTCACCATTCCCCACTTTCCATGCAAGACAATCTTCAACCACCACTAGCGAGGGTACTATTTCTTTCCTAACAATTGAAATCTTTAGTATTTTCTTGTTTAGAGACCAAAGCCAGTCTTCAAGAGAGTTGTGATAGATGTACTTCATGTGGGCTATTGTAGTCCATAAACTATCTATAGAGATCAACCTCTAGCCTACTTTAGCATCTAATGCTTTTTGCAAAAGAGGGGAGGAATTTTAAACCCCATTATTGATATAACAGTTGGGAATTATAGTTAATAGATCATATGTTGGATGAATTAATTGAATAAACTTTTGGTCCCAATATTAAAACGGAGACAATCAGAATGGGTATATTACAATTTATAGAAAAGAAGGATAAATATGATAGTGAAAGGATGATGTGTGTATTTTTACACACATATAATGACATCTTTAAAACACCAAACATATTGCTTTATTTTAAGAGGATTTCAGGTGTCATTGCTATGGGTGGTGTTATAGAAAATGTGGAAGTTACCCAAATCTGCATAAGTTATGGGAAATGATAGTAGGCAAGAAAATCTTATCTTCCATGTTAAACAAATCTTGGTCAAAAGTCAACCTAGAGGTAAGATGATTATTAAAATCTCAAATTGTTTTCTTAATAGAATGTGTGGGATACACGAGAAATAAAGCTCTAGATATGATAGAAAAAAACTGGCATGACCAGTTGAGGATCGAAATAAATTATCATTATGGAAATTACTAGGAAACACCATGATGTGTCCTCAATCCTCGCAAGCTACTGTTATACTTGTTTTGTAGATATACAAGAATTTCAGATGCAACAGAGGATAAGTGGTATGCTAGATTAAGGAAAATCTATAAGGAGGAAATATTCAGTAAAGCTGAAAATAAAGCTCTAGATCCCACTCCCAAATGAATAAAATTCTAGGCACCTCTTATAAAATATGAACCAACAAGAATAGATGTAAATGGAGGTTAGTTTAATGAAGATGGGAAAATAAGTGCACAAGAATTATGGAATATAATACCATCTAGTCATGAGTGCCCTGGTTGGGGTGTAGCAAGCAAATATTCTAACCTAGGCCTACGAGATCTTACTATAAATATTCCACTGGTTCCCAAAAAGTAAAGTTATCTTCATCTACCATGTGACTCTTGGAAAATGCTGCTATGAATGGACAACGAGAGCCATGATATGTGTGTGTGTGTGCGTGTGCGTGTGTTTTTTTTGTTTTTAAAATTGGGATGGAAAAATTAAGCATGGAGTTCAAAGGAAATCCTTCCATATGTATGTCATGTATGTAGTGTATAAGTCAAACATTGTGCGTTTAAGGTGTGAGTTGAGTGGTATTATACTAAAAGCTGCACCAAGAGGTGCAAAGACACGTCGATAAAGTGTAGATGAATGTAAAGTGACACAGAGGCAAGGAATATTTTAGGGGTTAATACTCCCATGTGGGATAATTTTCCATGCATTTTCTAAAAAACGATTCGCTAATTTCCATTTTTTTCTAAAAATGATTCACCCAAATTTTATAGTATAAAATTATTTTACCTTAAAAATTGCCAAAATTTTATAGAGACTATGTAAAATCATAAAAAAATTGTATATTTTTTAGTAAGATATCAACAAAATTTTTATTGTTTGCATATTAGGGACTATTAAGATTCACCAAGTTTTCTAAAATTTTAAGTAAATTTTATCCTTAAACTTTTCCATGCACAAAAGTAGTGCTGCAGGAAATAAGGGTGTGGACATGGAAGGCATAAGGAATTAGGAGGTGAGGAGTGGGGCGAATGGGAAGGAATTGGTAAAGTAAAGGGTTTCATGAAACCAATTTCAAATATTAAACTACAAAGCTTTAGAATATTTTTTAAAACCCTATTTCAAATTCATGGAACATATCGAAAGCCTTTTTGAAAATTCAGATAAAACCAATCTAAAATATTTTTGGTACCATGTTTTCAAATCTCATGTCTTATTGACTTAAAATATATTTCAATCATCTTTTCCCCCAAAAATAGAAGAAAGCATTTGGCCATTTTCTTCCCTTTTTTTTTTTTTATTTGTACTTGGAAAGTGTTGGGTTAGTGTATTGTAGGTTGCAAAAACACAAGAAAGCATTGAGGGTGTTGTGCGCATATTAGAAAAGGAAGCTTCAAGGAAAAATGGAATTTTGTTTATGGAGAGATATGTGGGACATTGATCACAAATCATGGTTTGAGTGAAGTACCATATCCCTCTCTAAGGGCCTATTGTCTATAGATGAAGTAATCATACAAGAGCCACCATAAATTATTGAATACAAGTAATACAAGAACTAAATGCCAAAATTCAATATGATTTCATTTCAAAAAAGGCTATAAGGAAATAAAGTGTTTAATTGTACTCCTATAAAAACAATGATGGCAGTGGATACACTTAGCAACGTAATGTTAAAACATAAAAATATGTTTTGCAGGACATTATTTGAAGTGTAGCGAGAATAGTAATCTAACAAATATTACACTAAGTAGGAGTGTCGAAGTAAATAACCTAATTATATATGTTATGTCTTTTGTCCATATTTAATATCTATCTTTCTTGTCTTGTCTTTTGTGTTTAGGTCACACAGACATGCATTTTCCTGTAACATTTTGTACATTTGCAAATAAGAGGAATTTTTGTAACTGATTCGCAAAAATTACTTTTTCTTTGTTTATAAGAATGAAACAAGATATAGGTAATGTTTATAACTATAACATTGGGTAAATTATTGCATTTTTCATCAATTAATTAATATACTATATTTCCTTGTCTACAATTTTTCTAGTATGCATTACCAATTTTTTTATAATAAATTCCAACACATTGTTTACTAATTAGAGGG
>APFE031035467.1:0-19197 GCA_000404065.3 Pinus taeda | reverse complement strand
CAACAAATTACAGAGATAGCCATATACACAAATATGCAGCGGAAATAATACTTCATTTCATTAATGGAAAATACTAAATATGCTTACAATCAGAAATGGAAATAAACTAGCTAGGGCGATGGTAGCTTATCTCTGAGAAGAGATGTGATGGCTACATGCCTCTGAACTGTGTTACAATGAGGCTCGAAGGCCTATTTATTGTTGAGAAACAATGAAAAACCCTTAACAGTCCAAAACCTAACCCTAGAAGATGAAACGCCAAACTGTGGGCCCCGTTTGGGTAAATTGGTACATCAACTTCCCGGGGTCGTAACTTTGGCATATGATCTCCGTTTGACGCGCATGATAGCCCGTTGGAAAGATCTCTCTGAGGACTACGACGGGAAAGATGATTTTTTATCTCTCTGAGAAAGCTTGAGTCCCAGTCTGACACAATCGATGTGGGCAACCCAAAATGGACCTAAACATGCTGAAAGAAAAGATAAGCAGTCTGCTCTGCAGTGATCTGCTTTTTACAAGGCATTAAAATACACATCTTACTAAAATGGTCAACGATGACATACAAATAGTCGTGACTTTTTGTAGACAAAGGCAAACCTCCTACAAAATCCATCGACACACTTGCCCATCGACGACTCGGAATAGGGAGTGGTGTGTAGAGCTTGAGTTTTCTATTAGAGGGCTTTGAAACAGAACACTTCGCACAACCCTTTACATAGCGAGTCACAATGTTCTTCATATGAGGCCAAAAACAAAATCTTTGTACATGACACAAAGTTTTTTCAATACCAAAATGACCAAACACAAGGGAGGTGTGGGCCTCCTGGATTACATGTATCCTTTTTCCTATGGGTATGCATAATTTACCAAGGTGATACAACAGTTTCCCCTGCAAGTGATAGTTGTCCACCTGTGAACCATGGGTTAGTTTTGCATAAATATCCTTGAATTCATCATCGTTAGCATATTGTTTAGCATAAATTTCAAAATATAACGAAGCATTATGCAAAATAACAGAAGCAGAAATAGGAGGGCGAGATAGCATATCGGACACTTTGTTGCTAGTTCCCTTCTTATACTTTATTACTAGATGAAACTGTTGCAGAAAACCCATCCACCTGAAATGACAAGATTGTTGCAACTTCATCTGTGACTGAAGATACTGCAAGGGCTGATGATCCATATGGATGATGGTCTCCTTCCCAATCAAGTAGTGTTTCCACTTTTTCACACTTTGGACCAAGGCATATAATTCCTTTTCATAAGTGGGATAGTTTATCACAGCCCGAGACTTCTCTGAATGGTAACATATCGACTTCTTTTGCTGCATCAATACAGCTCCCATGGCATATTCGATGGCATCTGTCTCGATCTCGGATGGTTGTTGGAGATCTGGTAAGGCCAAGACCGGTGCGGTGCTGATCTTTTCTTTCAATGTTTCGAAGGACTTCTGCTGCTTTCCTCCCCATTGAAAGACTTTCTTTACACTTGTCAATGTGTGTAAAGGTGCTACAATAATAGAGAAATTGGCAATAAATCTCCTCCAATACTGTACTGCACCCAAAAAGTTGTGAACCTCGGTTACACTAATAGGCTTAGGCCAATTTACAATTGCTTCAACTTTAGAAGGATCAATTTTTTGCTGACCATGACCAATAATATGACCTAGGTAAACCAAAGAGGTTTTCCCAAACTCACACTTTGACAATTTTACATAGATTTTTTCGATTTTCAATACATCAAGCACTTTCTTCACATGACATACATGTTCATTCCAACTTTTACTAAAGATAAGAATATCATCTAGATATACAAGAACAAATTCATCAATGAAAGGCCTAAAGAGATCATTCATGACCCTCATGAAAGTGGCTGGAGCATTGCAAAGTCCGAATGGCATCACCATCCATTCGAACAACCCCTGTTTGGTCTTGAAGGCGACTTTCCACACAACTTGCTCTACAATTCGAACTTGGTGATAACCACTACACAAATCCAGTTTGGTGAAATAGATAGCATTATTTAACTAATCTAGTAAGTCATCAATGCGGGGAAGAGGGTAACAATTTTTCACCGTGATTTTGTTTAGTCCTTGATCTCCTCCATCTCAATGGTCGACATCATGAACATGCCAATATTTGGTAAAGGAGCGTCATGCTGCAAATGGATCTCATGTTGGATTTCCCTCTTCAGAGGTAATCCCCTTGGTTCCTGAAACATCTCATCATAGTTATAAATTAATTCACATAATTCCTTTTTATGCACATGATCAAAACCCTAGAAAGTATCGAATAATTATGCATCTTTTCCCCTTACAACCATAAGCATGAAACCCTTACTGGAATTCACCAACCTCTTCATTTGTCCTGCGCTTACAAGGTTGGCATTGATTTTAGTTTGATGAGCCCTTACAATATATTCTACCCCATCTTTTGTGATTTGGTTTTTGTTTTCATGATGGAAGAAGATTGCCTTTCTATCATATAGATATGGACTTCCTAACACCATGCCACAGATATCCAATGGTATCACATCATGTTTTACCTCATCCACTAACTTAGAAGCAATCACAAATTTAACCTTACACTTCTTAGTCACATTCAATTTTGCTTTATCATGTATCCATCCAAGTGGGAAAGGTTTTGGATGTGGTTTGGTTTCCAAGCCTAGCTTCTTTACCAAGGACTCTAAAATTAAGTTTGCTTGGGATCCAGTATCAAATAGAGTTTGCACTTTTGTATGATTTATGATAACTCTAATATGAAATAGCTCAATTCTCTTTCTTTCATTAGGAAGAGACTCATCTATTGAACTACTACCTTCATGTGATTTAGAATTAACATGAGGTGTAAGAGTACCTTTTGTTCCTACTATTGTGATCAATGCTTCATCTCCGAATCAGATCCAAGGTCTTTCTACACATTTGCCATTGTCTTCTACTTGCCTTTTCCTCCATACTTCTTTGGTCTCTTTTCTGGGTATTCTTTCCAAAAATGATCGTCGTCATGACCTTCCTTTTTGCAATGATTGCAATAAGGTCTTTCTCCTTCATCTTTCTTGGTCGATGTCGTCCTCTTCTCCTTTCCTTTTCCTTTCACTTTGGGTTTTCCATTTGGAGATTTGAAAGCCCGTTGGAAAGATCTCTCCTAGAAAAAACGTCGTTTAGGGCCTCAAAATGGCTCCGAAAGTTCAGGACCCGAAAAACTGCTAAAAATAGTAAACTGCGCTATAATTAAGGAAACTGAAAACGTTGAGGTGGGGGTCCAGGTGGACTTGGCAGGTGGCCACCAATATCCACCTGGATCATTGGACCACTAAAAGCTTTATCAATCAATTGGCAAGTGAGGGAATCGTTCCGTCACTCTTTCCTTTTCCGGCCATTTTACCTTGCTAGGGTGCATCCCCTTGAAACCAACTCGAAGGTATTCCACATATTCTTATGTCAAGGATGATGTCTTCAAGTAACTCATCAAGATACTCTGGTGCAAAGTCATCAATTGTAGGAATTGTTCCCACCTCTTCGGTGTCCATAATCAATGGTGGCTCATATAGCTTTAAGTTTTCCACATTCACTACAGAGTACATCTGCATATATATCGGCAAATCGAGACAAAAGTCATTGTTTCCAATCTTCTCCAAGATGGTGAATGGAACATACCAGATTGGTCGCAACTTCTTCCCTTCTCCTTTCATCCTATCCTTGCTGATATGGAACCACACTTTGTCGCCCACTTGAAATTGATGGTTGACTCGGTGTTTGTCATGTCGAGCATTGTACCGGGCTTGACTTTTCTCCAACTGCTCTTGTACTTCTTGGTGAATCAACTGGATCCATTGAATGAACTGTTGCTCTTTGTCCCTGTCATCACGTTCACTGGAGTCATCTTCCCTTCCGAAGACCATATCAAAAGGATCTTTTGGCAGGTAGCCAAAACATGTCTCAAATGGTGAATGATGCATAGATGAGTGCACTTCTCGATTGTAGGAATGTTGCACATATGGAAGATTCTCATCCCACAACTTAATATGTTTCCCAAAATAGCTTGGAAACAAGTGTACCACGGTGCGGTTGACAACCCCTGTCTGTCCGTCAGTTTGTGGATGAAATGTCGTGCTTCTTTTCAACTTGGTTTCCATCATCTTCCGCAAGCTGGTCCAAAACTCTCTGAGAAATCTTGAGTCCCGATCTGACACAATCGATGTGGGCAACCCAAAATGGACCTAAACATGCTGAAAGAAAAGATAAGCAGTTTGCTCTGCAGTGATCTGCTTTTTACAAGGAATTAAAATACACATCTTACTAAAATGGTCAACGATGACATACAAATAGTCGTGACTTTTTGTAGACAAAGGAAAACCTCCTACAAAATCCATCGACACACTTTCCCATGGACGACTCGGAATAGGGAGTGGTGTGTAGAGCTTGAGTTTTCTATTAGAGGGCTTTGAAACAGAACACTTCGCACAACCCTTTACATAGCGAGTCACAATGTTCTTCATATGAGGCCAAAAACAAAATCTTTGTACATGACACAAAGTTTTTTCAATACCAAAATGACCAAACACAAGGGAGGTGTGGGCCTCCTGGATTACATGTATCCTTTTTCCTATGGGTATGCACAATTTACCAAGGTGATACAACAGTTTCCCCTGCAAGTGATAGTTGTCCACCTGTGAACCATGGGTTAGTTTTGCATAAATCTCCTTAAATTCATCATCGTTAGCATATTGTTTAGCATAAATTTCAAAATATAATGAAGCATTATGCAAAATAACAGAAGCAGAAATAGGAGGGCGAGATAGCATATCGGCCACTTTGTTGCTAGTTCCCTTCTTATACTTTATTACTAGATGAAACTGCTGCAGAAAACCCATCCACCTGAAATGACAAGATTGTTGCAACTTCGTCTGTGACTTAAGATACTGCAAGGGCTGATGATCCATATGGATGATGGTCTCCTTCCCAATCAAGTAGTGTTTCCACTTTTTCACACTTTGGACCAAGGCATATAATTCCTTTTCATAAGTGGGATAGTTTATCACAGCCCGAGACTTCTCTGAATGGTAACATATCGACTTCTTTTGCTGCATCAATACAGCTCCCATGGCATATCCGATGGCATCTGTCTCGATCTTGGATGGTTGTTGGAGATCTGGTAAGGCCAAGACCGGTGCGGTGCTGATCTTTTCTTTCAATGTTTCGAAGGACTTCTGCTGCTTTCCTCCCCATTGAAAGACTTGCTTTACACTTGTCAATGTGTGTAAAGGTGCTACAATAATAGAGAAATTGGCAATAAATCTCCTCCAATACTGTACTGCACCCAAAAAGTTGTGAACCTCGGTTACACTAGTAGGCTTAGGCCAATTTACAATTGCTTCAACTTTAGAAGGATCAATTTTTTTCTGACCATGACCAATAATATGACCTAGGTAAACCAAAGAGGTTTTCCCAAACTCACACTTTGACAATTTTACATAGATTTTTTCGATTTTCAATACATCAAGCACTTTCTTCACATTACATACATGTTCATTCCAACTTTTACTAAAGATAAGAATATCATCTAGATATACAAGAACAAATTCATCAATGAAAGGCCTAAAGAGATCATTCATGACCCTCATGAAAGTGGTTGGAGCATTGCAAAGTCCGAATGGCATCACCATCCATTCGAACAACCCATGTTTGGTCTTGAAGGCAACTTTCCACACAACTTGCTCTACAATTCGAACTTGGTGATAACCACTACACAAATCCAGTTTGGTGAAATAGATAGCATTATTTAACTGATCTAGTAAGTCATCAATGCGGGGAAGAGGGTAACAATTTTTCACCGTGATTTTGTTTAGTGCTCGATCTCCTCCATCTCAATGGTCGACATCATGTACATGCCAATATTTGGTAAAGGAGCGTCATGCTGCAAATGGATCTCATGTTGGATTTCCCTCTTCAGAGGTAATCCCCTTGGTTCCTGAAACATCTCATCATAGTTATAAATTAATTCACATAATTCCTTTTTATGCACATGGTCAAAACCCTGGAAAGTATTGAATAATTATGCATCTTTTCCCCTTACAACCATAAGCATGAAACCCTTACTGGAATTCACCAACCTCTTCATTTGTCCTGCGCTTACAAGGTTGGCATTGATTTTAGTTTGATTTACAATATATTCTACCCCATCTATTGTGATTTGGTTTTTGTTTTCATGATGGAAGAAGATTGCCTTTCTATCATATAGATATGGACTTCCTAACACCATGCCACAGATATCCAATGGTATCACATCATGTTTTACCTCATCCACTAACTTAGAAGCGATCACAAATTTAACCTTACACTACTTAGTTACATTCAATTTTGCTTTATCATGTATCCATCCAAGTGGGAAAGGTTTTGGATGTGGTTTGGTTTCCAAGCCTAGCTTCTTTACCAAGGACTCTGAAATTAAGTTTGCTTGGGATTCGGTATCAAATAGAGTTTGCACTTTTGTATGATTTATAATAACTCTAATATGAAATAGCTCAATTCTCTTTCTTTCATTAGGAAGAGACTCATCTATTGAACTACTGCCTTCATGTGATTTAGAATTAACATGAGGTGTAAGAGTACCTTTTGTTCCTACTATTGTGATCAATGCTTCATCTCTGAATCAGATCCAAGGTCTTGCTACACATTTTCCACTGTCTTCTACTTGCCTTTTCCTCCATACTTCTTTGGTCTCTTTTCTGGGTATTGTTTCCAAAAATGATCGTCGTCATGACCTTCCTTTTTGCAATGATTGCAATAAGGTCTTTCTCCTTCATCTTTCTTGGTCGATGTCGTCCTCTTCTCCTTTCCTTTTCCTTTCACTTTGGGTTTTCCATTTGGAGATTTGAAAGGTGGTTTCTTGAAATTATCATCTCTTTAATTTTTTCCCCTGTTCTCAAGATGGATTTCCTTCACACTAGCCGAGTCAATAGTAGTTGGTTCAAACAATAATAATGAATGTCTAAGGTAACTATGTAATGATCTAATATACTTAGTTACTACTTCAGGTGAGTCAAGTGCAATGTCCAAATTAAGTGCCTATTTTCTAAATTCCTCTGTAAAGCTTTGAACATCCTGACCTCTGCCTTGCCTTAAGTATTTGCAATCCATTAAGGCTTTTTGTTTATAACCCAAGGGATAGAATTGTTCCTTTAATGTAGAAATGAAACTAGGCCATGAGGAAAGAAGATTACCCACACTCTTACTGCTTCGCAATTTGTTGTCCCACCAAATGAGAGCGGTGCTACTCAACCAAAGAGAGGCCAGCTAAATCTTTACCTCGTCCTCTTCGATCTGTTGAATCCTGCAGTAGATTTCAATCTGCCTAATCCAATTGTTAATCTTTTCTGCATTACTTTCACTGTTAAACATGGGAAGATCAAATTTGACATCTAATTTAAAGAAAGATTTCTTAGATGCATCCCTTGAATTTCTATGATGATGGTGATAAGAGGAAGAAGAACTTTCACTCGTGGAAGGAGAAGGAGGGGGTTCTTCTCCACCATTTCCATGCACTGAACCTTGTTCTTCTAGATTTCTCTCTTCTGCTTTCTCTAGCCTTGGGAGAAACTGACCGACATTCTATGCCATTGTATAGAATTTTTTGCGGAAATTGCACTCCTCTTCATGACGAGCCTCTTCATCTGCCATGTTTCTCCTTCAATGTGCATGCCCCGCTTCGGGATCGAAAGACTTCTTTAGTTTCCCTTCACCTCTTCGAAGCTTGTTTCTTGTTAGCATACAAAGATGCAATTCACATCTAAAAAGAACTGCTCTGATACCACTTGATCCAAAATCTTTTGCTTATAAATGTGTTAAAGAATTACATTCATAAATTGTAGCTTAACATAGAAAACTTAATGTGCACATGAGAGAAGATGAGAAACACATAAAGCATGAAAGAAGACAACAAGACTTGATAACAGAGTTCGTCCAAATTGGAATACTTCTCCAAGCCCTGCTCGATCAATGGGAAGGCCTTCATTCATTAAGTGGCATGAGAAATAACAGTACAAGCATCAGTTACAAAAAGGAGTTTTATACCTCCATACTGAAAAATGGCCGAAAAATGTAGAACTTTGATGGAGAAACGGACAATGCCATTGCATTGTGGCGTCAAGAAGTGCTGAAACCATATAAAATTTGTCAAATTCTAACAAAGTGAAAATTTGGCCCTTGTGCAAAATTTTGGCTTGAATTGTATGCACTGCCTTTTCTCCTGGCACACTGAAAATTTGTGTTTAAATAAAATATTTCGAGCGGATTTCTCAATGAGGCAGTTTGATGCGTTGGTTGAGATCCAGTTTTTTTACACAAAAGCTTGTTTTAAACAAATTCGGGGTTGGTTGGGCCCGCCCCCGTACCTTCCTCCATCGACTACGTAGTTGGATGGTTGGGTGGAGTGCTGGGTCCACGCCCTAAGGGTCGGCCCACCTCCATGTATTGGTGTCATCTTTGTTTTGGGGTTTCGTCGTGTTGGGTGGTTCGGTCCATGCCCCAAGGGCCAGCCCACCTCCATTACCTAACATAATATGCGGTTGGGGGTTCCGTGGGAGGGGGCCGAGGGTCATGGCCCACCCCTCCACCAAATTTATAATATGTGCGGTTATGAGGGTTGGGGGGTGGCAGGGTTGGTGGCCCCCACCCCTTTTTTTATATTTTTTTTGTTATAATAACAAAATGGGCCATTTTTTAAAATTCTGTTTTTAAGCCGAAGGATTCTTTTTAACTAGGCCACGATTTCACCTAGAATCTGGCCGAAGTTGGTTGGATTACGTCTGCTGAAAAAGTACAAATTGTGTCCTCGTTAAACCTACCCAGTCATCAAAAGTCAACCCAACTTTGACTACCTCTATCTCCTTCATCCGGACTCGGATTGGAGTGTCGTTCACACTGTTGGAATCAGGGGGACGAGCATTTTGATATGATGTCAAGTTCATTGTCTTTCTGCCACTTTGAATATTGAGCTTTTTCCATGCCACTGGCGTCTGGAGATCCTCCTGGATCACATTACTATTTTCCCTTGTGCTTTAGTTGAGGATCCTCATTGCCTCATTTATCGCGGGCCCTATTCTGACGACATCATCTCATTTATTCCAGAAGAATGGCCTACAGGGCGATGTATCTTGGTTCCAACTTCCATTCTTGTTTGGTGCCTTAGATCGAGTAGAGGGTCTCCTTATTTCCCTTTGACTTGGTCATTTCATGTTTGTGATCCATACACTTGATGGTCCAGTGATACAGCAGATTGTACCAGTGATTCACAGGTCTGTGTGAGATGTTTCAGACCTCATGAGGGGTTGTCCCTTCAAGGAGCCCCTCGCATGCTCGAATGCATACCTAATATGCTACAGCCTCAGATGAAGTTCCGCAGAGTTGATCAATTCGGTTCCTATTGATCATAGTGTTCATAGCATGACATCTCCTCCAAATGATCCATTCAGTTTTATAGAGCCCTTCCTTGTTCAGTTTGGGTTCTCCGGTTGTTCTACCCTCCCTCCCACCCATTTTTTGAGGGAAGGGGCTTTGTATCTCATGTACTCATATGTTATTGTATTCAGTCCTGGCTCATGTTTTTACTAGGTGCATTATGTATATGAGACACATTGTATTATTTTATGGCTCTGTTATGCCATCATGTCATGTACCATTCAACATGTACTTTATTGCTCAGTTTCATATTTCTGGGCAAACCATTATTTTTGTACTAAGTTATCTCGGTGGGTATGGGTATGCCTCCCCTACCTCATCGAGGTCCGGTACCACAACATAAAAGGAGACTTGTATTAGTCTCGCCCCCTCTGTCACTATTCTCTCTCAACTTTAGCTTTATTGGTCTCTCTCTCTCTCTCCTTGATTCCCCTGTGTTTTCTAAGTGATTGTGTCTTTACAATGTACTTCGGTCATACGTTTTACTCCTAACACTCGTACATTGGGGGGAAATATGTTATCACCAAAAAATTTATCATCTAGCCTAATTTACTAGATGGATCGAAGTATACCATATAAAGCCAATTTTACCCTCGTAAAATTGCTTTCACTATGAGAGATTACCTAATAAACCACATTTATTAAGTAATTTATAGTTAAACCCATGAAGAATAATTAAATAAATCACTATTTATTTGATTTTCTTCTAGGAATAATTAATTAAACCAATGCTTTATTATTATTCCTTGTTAAATATGACCCAATCATGAAAAATAAACACATAAATCATTATTTATTTTATTTTTATCTAAGAATAACTAATTAATCATTAAATAATTACTATTATTTTTTGAATTTATTATTTGTCTATTATTCCTTAACTAATTCAGTGAGATAATAAATAAATCATTTATTTATTTATTATTTCTAAATAAAAGTTTAAATACTCTTTTCATCCTAAACAAATGTAATAAAATATTCCAAGTGGTATTTCCAAGAATGGGATCAATAATATTTTATTATTGCTCATTATTCAAGGATAACTCAATATTTTGTTATAAATAGGAGGGTTTTCCATTCATTATTCACTTTTGATTATTTTCATTGTTGCACTCATTGTTGTAACTCTAATTATTTTCATTGTCGCACACCATATTTTTATTGGGTTTATGCATTATAGAGGAGAGGGACTCTACAGAAGCTGGAGACTTTTGAGGATAGCCAAGAACCCATCCCAAAGAGGGGGATTGGTAACATTTATCTGTTCTCATCACAGGCGTTATTATAAAATTATTCTTTACATATATGGTTTCTTTTGGATGTTTGGGGTTATTACTCTTTCTTTCACCGTTTAACTATGATCGTAGCATAGATCATAATTTTGGCAGGTTTTTGTTTCTATCAATAGCTGCAGATCTACAATGTTTAGCAGTCATTTCAATTGTTGAGATTGTTTGTCATCCACAATCTTAAGTGAGTTCTTTTCATACATCATTAAGAAGAAAACACTACAACATACATAGGCAATTCAAACTTGACATCAAGCTTAAGCAAAGGAGACTTAGCATGTCCTTTTAGAAATCTAGGAGGAGTATATCTTGGTGTTGAAGGAGGTAAAGAAGGAGGTGAGGATGGAGGAGAAGATGGAGGTGAAGGAGGAGGTGGAGGTGGAGGTTTTCTCCCATCACCACCATTACCTTTTTGTTGATTAAAAATTTCTCCTTGCAACCATGTTTTCCTTTCAGTGTACAACACTTTCACCATCTCAGACGTATCATAGAAATCCTTTATGAAAGCTAAAATTAGTTAAGTTTTGCAGCTTTAAACAGAGAAAAACAAACAACATGCAGCATAACAAAACAACAATTTGATGACAGAGTTCACCCCTCCTAGGATATGTCTTTGGGTTCAACTTCCAATGTTAGCCCTTTAAATTATATGCTCAAAATGTCAATTACATCAACATAGAATGCTCAAATTACAAAAATATCATTGTCATTGTGTCCAGAACACCCAAAAACCCTTGTGTTGGATCTTCTTGGGCTCAAAAAGGCTGAAAAATGGCCAAGTTAGGCCTCATTTTCCATTTCTCTGCTATATGCTCTGCAAATTTGCAAAAATGGCAACAAATTCCGTTCTTAGTGGATCCATTAGGCGACAATTTGGCATGGTTTCAACATTAATTTTGTCATTTATAGTGCAAAATGTTGGACTGTTAGTTAGCCACTGCGCAATATTCCTCCACCCTCTGGTCAGTCACACGGCGCTCAATGTGGCTAGGGGCATGGGCCAGAGGCCATGCACCTGCCAGCTCCTTGCTCGAAGTCATATTACAATTCCATGAACCATGGGATGGGCGTAGGAAGGGTGTCACGTGCCTATCCCTCTCACCTATTCTGCCATTAGTTATGATAATATTCAATAGCACCGAGGTCGGGGCCAACTCCTCACACATTCCACCTTGGTACACAATCACATATCAAAAAATAAAAATTGAGGATGGATCGGCTGGGTGAGATTGTCGGCCTGGCGTCCCGCCCCCCTCCTCCCCCCAATGGTGGGACCATTAAACCTTATTAACAACCGACACACATTTATATAATAAGAAGCAAAATGGTGGAACAATAAGGAAGTTGATTAGTAGTTGTGAGGTCATGCGGTTGAACCCGACTAAGGTCTATCAGTCCAACGAACCAATTTTTGGTGCCATTCTCGAGGCCACGTGGTGACCTCTCATTGGGCTACATGACGCCCTCTGATTGGGCCACGTGGTGCCCTCTGATTAGGTCACATGGTGACCCGGAATTGGCCCAAATCACAAATAATCTATCCAATACCAGTTTTCCACATGCCTTATCCTAATTGGCCCGTTTTGACAACTGCACTGGATAATCAGTTGTTGACGTTAACGCCACATCATCGTACGGCTTGCCCAGTCAGCAACTCAGTCAACCATGCAAGTTAACTTTTTAGTTGTTTGCCAAAAACTTCAAAATGCAATAACTTTCTCATATGGTGTCGTATTGAGGTGATAACTCTATCATACGGTGTCGTATTGAGGCAATTCAAGCGTCATTGGAATCAGAGACAGGATATATGATTTGGCACTAATTTTGGGATATTTTGAGCACTTCGATTTTTAGCATGTTTTTTATCCCTTAGATCAGGAATGTAAATAGGCATGTGTATAATATGAACAATCATAGAAGTTAAAGAGACATCAGGAAGCTCAAATATTATTGTCATTAGTTATAAATATCTCCTCATAACTCAAGATAAGGGCTTGGATTATTGGAGTCTTGCTTTGGCTTCTCTAGTAGTGCATATGAGATAGATCATTCCTTAGAGAAGCAAGTTGTGGCTTCATGTTCCACTACTGGATCTAGTGTCTCATCTAAGTAACAATGTACTTGGGATCTTTCTTTCATAATGAGAAGCTCTATGAGCCAACACCTCTTCATACATGTATCGTGGATGTAGTAGGACTATTCTTGTTATGTTTACAGTATATGTTGGCTTAATTAGATACTAAGGCTAATGAACTATTTCGTTACTTAGGTATGGTTGTAATTGAATAAATGATGTTATGTTTTCATGATTGTTGTTTATTATGTGGACTAATATGCAGGTTAGCAACAAGCCTTTATCTTTGTTCCCAAGTTCTCCTTTAAGATAGTACTATTACTTTTATAACCGGAGGTTGTTTTCCTTTACCAACTGTGGAAGTTCCCCCATGCACCTTACATTGGGTGTCTCACAAAGCTTACATAATTTCTTCCCAAAGAGGTGGTGTGATCTCTTCTGTGTGAATGTAACCAAGGCATATATTTGAAACCTTTCCAATCGCAGTTGGACCATATAGTTAGATGGGACTTCTACACTAAACGGTGTGAGGTCTAATTGGGACTTCACATTGAGGAGATCCCCTTACATGTTGGCAGCATCCAACACCATCAACATTTTGGCACTAGAAGGAGGTCTAGATGACTATCTAAGCCTTTGAAGTTTGCTTGAATCATTTACCTTTAATGGCTTCATCCTAGATCATAATCCTGAGGTGTTTTTCCGAAGCTTTAGATCTTTCAATCCCTGCAGAATTTTTACATGACTTGTCACATTAAAGATTCGATGGAAAGGGTACAACAACCATTCTTGATTACGTAATTGAGTTTGTTCAATTTTGTTTCTCAACTGGCATTTATTCTGAAGAAATCCTCACACAATCGTTTACCCTTACATTGGATGGTGGTGCAAAGCAATGGTGTTATTGTTTACCCACTGCTTATATCTCATCTTTCAATCAATTAGTTAATGAACTTTGTTGTTTTTTCGAAAAATATGAATATCAAGATGTTATTAATGAAATTGATCAACTTATAATGGAATCCAATGAATCTCTTGAACATTAATATGATAGATTCCTCCATCTTGGTTATGAATTTCTTGATGAGGATGTGGCCTAGAAATTCTTGGATGAAAAGTTTCACTTCTTAGTCAAGATGTCAAGGAAATATTGTGAATCATATTCATCATGTTTTCCCGATCAAAAACAATTTCAGCATCTGAGGAAGAATCAGACATGCCTTTGCTCTCTGTCCCCCTCCTTTTGACGTTCCATGTTTTCAACCTAAACTGATCACTAAATCGGAAGATCAATTTGCCAAGTAAGAATTGATTTTTCTTTCACATATTTCCGCTGATGATGATTTGTCTGATCCTATCAATCAATAATCTTCAAATCTTGGTATTCCTCATGTTGACCCTCAACCCGTTAATCAAGATGTGTCATTGGAAAACCATGACCCTAATGATTTCCTTTTTTCTAAACTATATGGTGATGATTGTTCAAGTCTCATGGAGTCTTCAAATGGAGTCTGAAGCGATCATTGGAGATTTTTTTTTGGTATGGTTCCTTTTGATCAAGAAGATGGCATGCGTATCATCGAGGATTTTTGTGTTAATCTCAAAAATCTATCTGGTCAACCTCAATTTTCTTTTGAATCTCATGATTTGAATTATGACTCTTGTTTAGATAAGTATTTAACTTTGTCTTATCAAAATTCAAGGTTAAGTTAGGTGAGTAGGACACTTCAACTTATGCCGATGGTTATGTCAGGTTCCTGTCGCCTTGATGGTATTTGTGATTTTGGTCAATTTAATATTTTTTCGCAAGATGTTGTTGCTAATGTCATCTCGTGGGATGTTGAATCTCTTGAGGTATTCTCATTTTTTGCACGTAAAATTTTTAAACCCTCATGGTAGAAATTTTAATGTAATTGTTGAACTTCAATCAATACATCCCACCTCAAGAAAATCTTTAATATCCTATGTGGAAACAAAGAGTGATCATTTTGGATGTTAGATAATTCAATATGACGTAACTTCTGCATTATCCATCGAAGATTTTAACTTGCATGATAGCACTAATTGTGGTTAACTTGTTGATATTGCCTATGATGTGGATTCGCCTTTGATTAGTTTTTCTTGTCAAGGTTTTTCTAAAGGTTGTTTCCACGATCCCATTGCAAATTCCCTCGAAGAATCTTATCGGTTAGGACCCATGTCACGTGGCTTGTTCTTAAATGCTTTTAATCAAGTGTTGTATGGTCATGGACCTGGAAATTACTGTTTTTCTACATTCTTTCCTTTGATAGAGCATTCGAATGTGGTACACCATTATGATTGCACTTCATGTTTCTATTTGTCGGTGTGGATGTTTGCATTGTATATCCTTTTCATTTCACTATAATTTATTATGGTTTTACACGATCACATCTTTCGACCCAAAGGTTGGGAAAAACTTTTATGGTTGCATTGGAAGTTCCATTTTAGATGACCCAACCCTCTACTATTTAGTTTAGGGTAGGATAGGTTGCATTTAGGCAAATGCATTGCATTCCTGTTTTTCTTTTCTTTCCCTCATTTTGTTTTTTAGTTTCATTATTCCTTAAATAAATTTGGTTTTGAGCTTCAATATGACGTGGCCAATCCTTTTTGAAAGGTGAGTTGTGCTAACCCTTGGATTATCTATTATCCTCTTCTTTGTGTTGGTTTACATCTTCAAGTTGATGATTTTTCAATGGAAAATACGATCCTTCGACCGAGAAGTTGTAAGAAAACCATGATGCCCATATCTATTTAGTATTCTAATTTATGCACTCTGTCCTTTTTATGAATAGTGTCATCATGCTTATCTATCTGAGTAGTGTTAGGATATTCCAACACATAGGAAATAGTTAAGTTCAACTTGGTCTAGTATAGAGTTAGGTATAGAGTTAGGTAAAGTGTGTTTCTTTACCGTTGTACATTTTGTAACTTACAATCTGACGGTCACGATATGTAGTGATTCGATGGTTCATTCTCTCCTCGGTATTACCGACACTTGATCCGTGGCTTGACACCCGATTGGTCCATGAATTCTATTTAAAGCGCATGGAGGGTCATTTGTAGGTTAACCGTGCATGAGAGAAGCTTATGTAAATTTTCATTCTTTTATTAATAAATTGCCTGTAGTAGCCACGTTGGCGCAGGCCGTGGACTGTCTCCCTCTCTGAGGGTTTTAACCATGTCAAAATACCGGTGTATTGATCTGTGATCTTTTTGTGAGCGGTGTCCTTTTGGTGTTCTGTCTGAGGAACTTACCCTGTATATTCCTACATGGTATCAAAGCTATTTGAGGGCCTCGTCCGTTGGTGATCCAGATCTGAAGCCGGTAGAACTGCATGCGGCTGTCATTTCCTAGATCTACTGTTTCTGACTACTTTCGGGCCGAGAGGACTGCTCTGTTGTGTTTGGAGCATCTGTTCCAGTGAGGAACCCCTTTCGTTTCACGCGAAAATTTTTTCGGTAGCCCTATCTGCGTCATTTTTAAGATCTGGAGGTATACAGTCTTTATTTGCAGTTTACTGTTATTTTCTCTCTGCTTATTTCGGTTTCGGTTTATTTTAGTTTTTTTTTAACCGGATCTATACCTTTCATTTCTGCGTATGCTCTTTGCCCTGCGACTCTGTGCGATCTGGGCAAATCAGAAACAGAAAGGAAGGATTTTTTTCTCATGCGTATGCTCTTTTCCCTGCACCTTAGTGTGATCTCGGAAAATCAGAAACATTGAGAAAAATATTTAGTTTTTTCGGCGAAAGCTAATTTTTTTAAATATTTAGTTTTTTTTTGGTAAAGCTAACTTCGAGCCGTAAGGTTCGTTTTTCTTTGCATATTCGTGTTGGGTTTTGTGTTTTGTGTTTTGTAGGGAAAAAGAGATTTCTCAAGGCAAGCACGCAAACCAAAGCCCCCCCCCTCTCTCTCTCTCTCAAATTTTTGTATAGATCAATTGGTTCAAAGTTCTTTTAAGAGAGTAGAGGTCTTGGGTTCAAATCTCCTTTTTGTGGGGGCATTTTTTTTCATTCCCGCACATTCGCGCACTTTGCCGGCGACTTCAACAATTTTTTTTCAAAAAGCCATAACTTCTTCATCCGGAAGCCTTTTTCAGAGCCGTGTTTTTTAAAACAGCCTAATTTTTCGAGATCTATCCATTGGAACACTTACTTTCAGCATCTTCAGCTTCAGTTTTTTTTTAAAATGGAAAGTCCATGCCAAGTCATTCTTGACAGCACTAACTACTTCCAATGGGTATCCTACATGGAAGATTTACTTAGAAGTAAAGGTCTCTACAGAATAGCCACGGGCCAAGAGAAGAAACCAAAAGATGAAGACAAGGTTGCAAAATGGGAAAATAGACAAGATCAAGCACGTGGTTTGATAGGGATGTCTATTTCTCCCGATCTTAGATTCCATATTGCAGAACTTGATACTCCTCATGAAGCATTGGAACAAATCACTAAATTTTTGGGATTAAAAATGAAATTAGAGCCCATCAACTTGAAAATGAGTTGCTTACATTGGATCCTAATAATTTTTCTTGCATTGAAGATTTCTTGTCCAAATTCAAGACCCTTATATATCTCTTGGAAGGTGTTAAGGTTAAGAAAGAAGATAGTAACCTTATTTATTCCATCCTTACTAAGTTGGGACCAACCTACCCTGTATTTGTTTCCACCTTCCATTCTACAAGGGAAGCTTTCATTTGTCAAGGAAAAGACTACAAGGCCCCTTCCTTTGACTCTTTTTGTGACTCTTTAATAAGAGAACAGGAAAAACTCTTACACCTTGGTCTTCTTAATCTTGGAAACTCTTCCAAGAAAGCATTAGCTGCCCAGCAGCAACCAAATTTAAAGAATCCTAAGAAGTCATTTCCTAAAAAGAATGGTCCCAAACCAAACAAGGGTCCTAAGCAAACTCAGTCTCAAAATGAAAGATCATTTCAGCAAAATGATAAGACCAATAAAAACAAATGGAAGAAGACTGATAGACATTGTAACTTTTGTAATCACGATGGCCACTTAGAATCTAAATCCTTTAAGAAGATGGAAGCCTTGGAAGCCGCAATGAAGAAACATAACATCCATGTGGAGCATTCTTCTACTTCAACTTCAACTTCATCTTCAGGAATGGCACTTCTGCATGTCGTTGTCAATCATCTCAGTCTGGTTATGCATTAAATGTATCTTCTTCTTCTCATTCTCATGAGTGGCTCATTGATTCTGGAGCCTCTTATCACATGGCCAAAAACAAAGCCATGTTTTCTTCTTTAAGTGATTGTAACACCAAAAATATATATGTTTGTGATGATAGATCTCTTAATGTTGTAGGGACTGGAACTGTTCATCTAGACAATGGTCAGTTTAATGATGTATTATGTGTTCCAACCTTATCCAGCAACCTTCTATCTGTATATCAGATAACTCATCCAGGTGAAGGTAAAATTGTTGAATTTTCACCTCATGATGTTGTAATCAAGGATCTAAGAGATCCTAAACAGATTCTAGCTACTGGTATTGCTGATGATTCCACAAGGTTGTATAAGTTTCACAACTTTGGGTCATCAAATCTTCCCTCAGTATTTGTTGCTCATAATGATGAAGTGAGCAAACTTTGGCATGAGCGATTTGGTCACTTAAACTATCGCTCCCTTCAGCATCTATGTAAAGAAAATATGGTGACAGGTCTTCCTATGGTTTCTTGCAGAGATGGTGTTGTTCCGGATGTGTACTTGGAAAACATCATCGGGACAGTTTTGAAAAACGTGCCTCTTGGCACGCCTCAGCCCCTTTACAGCTTGTGCACAGTGATTTATGTGGTCCACTTCCTGTTGCTTCATTCTCTGGCTGCAAGTATTTCTAAACTTTCATTGATGATTTCTCCAGACGCACTTGGGTATACTTCTTAAAACTCAAGAGCGAAGTATTTAACACATTTTTGGCCTTCAAAGCCTTTGTTGAAAAACAATCTGGACATCAATTTCTTAAGCTAAGAACTGATAATGGTGGAGAATATGTTAAAAACACCTTCATCAACTTTTGCACCGAAAATGGAATTCAAATGCAACACACTGTTCCATACACTCCACAACAAAATGGTGTAGCTGAAAGGAAAAATCGCACCTTAAAAGAAATGGCTAACTGTATGCTGCAATCTAAAGGACTCAGTCTTAGTTTTTGGGCCGAAGCAATTAATTGTGCAAATTATATAATAAATCGCACTCCTGCTAAGGTTCTAAAGAATATAACTCCAGAAGAAGCTTGGAGTTCCATTAAACCAGATGTAAGTCACTTTCGTATTTTTGGAAGTGAAGGATGGGCCCATATTCCAGATGAAAAGCATAAAGCTTTAGAACCTAAGAG
>APFE031035466.1:0-15830 GCA_000404065.3 Pinus taeda | reverse complement strand
CATGATTATTTGCAGTCAGTATGGGTATATCATCACTTATACTAGCCTCCTAAGCAAGTCTCAGACCTTAGCTCTTCATGTCAAGCTTTGCAAATGAGAGAAAGACATTGAAAATCAATAAAACTCTAGTTCTGCACTTTCTCTCACTTTTGCCTGCGGGCCCGCACCCTTTGTTCATATTACCTGCGTATCTGCACGCTTTGTTTGTAAAGGGGTGGGTGCGTACCCCTGTGAAAGTCAAAAGGCACAAGTTTATTCTAAAAGACTCACTTTGGGTTAATTCTAGATGTTTCTAGAAGGATTTTGACGTGGATTGTTTGCTCCAAGGTGGTTCATGCATCCCAAAAGAGAAGGAGCTAATCCCTTGATAGGAGGAGCTATCCCTTTGAATGAGGGCTTTATCCCTTTGAAGGACGACCTAGTAACTTCCCTCCATTGCACTATAAATTAAGGCATTGGGTCAATTGCTAGGGAGGTTAGAAGCTGAAAATTTTGAGGGTAAATGTTGATGGAATTGGGACTTCCTAGTTGAACTTGAGAGGAGAGATCACATACCTTTTGGTTTCATTGGGAAGTGAGTGAAACTTGTCAAAGTAGAGGAGACTTCTTGTCGGACCCTAGGAGGAGCTTGTACAACATCAAGGCACAAGTTGTAAAGTTCTTCTTTCATTTGAATTAATATAATCAGATTCATTTTTCTCAACAAATTGCCTTATGTGGTTTGTTTCATAATCTCCTTGATCATTATGATGAATATGCTTTAGGATATTGGCTTTTCAGGTGCTATTTAATTTGTTTGCTTGTTTGTGTTTGCAGACTTACACTTCAAGGAAGCTCATTTGGAGCAAGGGAGAGAGGCTTCCAAAAAATTGCATTGGACCCAAGGTAGGCCTAAAACACTTGTTTTCCTTTGTTTTTAATTGCATATTTAGAGAACGATAGTTTTGGATTGGCTTGCTTGTCACTAGATATCTTTAGATACTAGGAAGGTCGATCTTGTCTGCAACCTCGACTCATTCCTTGTGACAATGAGAATAGTTCAATTAGTTGTGCCTTTTGCCGTTGTGTATAAGCTGCATGAACATGCCATTTTGTATGAGTTGAATGAAAGATAAATTGAGATATACTATGTTTGGTTATAATTATGCATTTAGATGCTATGAAAAATTGTAAATTAGCTATTGAAAGATCCTAATATGAGAATTTTTATTCTTTGATGCAATTTGTGACCCAATTATCATACATTATTTATAATATGTTGTGTTTTTCTTTCTATTTGTTTTCACAAGTTATCTATAGCCTGAGATTTTTAGCATGTAACTTAGTTGGCATGATTGTGCCTAATCTTTTCAAGAAGGTTGAATACTATGTTCCTAAGGTGTTATTTTCTATGGTGACATTTTATTTCTTTTGTTTATACAGGTCATCTGACCACATAGTGGCCACTATAGCCCATTGAAGCAAATTTGCTTGAGTTTCTTGCTTTTCTAGGGAAAAATGACATTGACATTGTTGATGTTGAGGTATATGCCATATAAATATTTTATAGTCTACTTTTATATTACAATTTTCATTGTCTTTCATATCTTATACTCTACACTATATTTGTTTTCATTTTCAGAAGAGGAACTCGGTGTTGATGATAAGAAGCATGAATTGAAGAAAGAGGAGGACAATAAAATTGGAGTGAAAAATGTAGAGAGATAGAGAGAGAGAAGAGAATCGGTCTAGTGATACCCTTAAAGCTGATATCCCACATGAGACACACACATACATATTGATGGTCAAGTCTTTAGAGTTGGTGAATTCACCTGCAATGTCTTGGAAACATAATGATAGTGTTTTGAAGTGATGAAAAAACATTTCATGTGTAAATTGTAGTCCAACCAATATTAAGTTGAAAACTCATATTGTAGTGCTTGACATTTCATATAATATAATTTATGTGGTCAAAATTATTTATAGTTGTACTTGATATTTTTTAGTGTTCTAATTAACATATGTAATTTTGTGTTTTCATATTAGATGAGCATGTGCATTGTATGCCAATTTTAAAATTTAATTGAAAAATCATATTAATTAATTTATGTTCATTAATAATGAACACACAAAATAAATTTAAAACTACTAAATTAGTAGTTTATATTGATTAATGATGAACACAAATAAGATGAATATATAATGACTAAAATAACAATTATTTAATGATTATTAATCAAAGTAAATGAAATGAATATAAACTACTAAATCAATCATTTATATAATGAATATGAAACTACCAAAAAAAAGATAAATGACTATTGTAAATGATAAATTTGTAATTATAAATAATGACTAAATTTTGCATATGACGATTATTAGTAGCTAATTTATATTTTCTTTTAACAAGACTGAAATTTAGTCATATTTCTTTGGTCATTAATTGATTTCAAATGATGAATAAAATTTGTATATAAATGACTATTAGTAGCTTTATAGTATCTTATAACGTGACCAAAATTCTGGTCATATTTCTTTGATCACTAATTGGTTTTCTCAGGTGATCATGTAGTAGTATATTTTTCTGTGTATTTGGTCATTTATTGTGACAATTAATGACTAAATCAATTTCCAATTTAATAACCAAATTTATGAATAAATATACTACTAGATGAGAAAATTGAGACAACCAATTAATTACTAAGCTAAATATGAATAAATTTGGTCACGTTATTAGATTTTGTAAATTAGCTACTATTGGTCACTGACTGAAAAATGGTCGTTTATATGCAAATTTTAGTAATTTTTTGGTAACTAATTAGCCATTTTGTACTAGTGATAAGGCACCAATATTCTTTTTATTACAAGCGTCAACTTGATTACATCATTGCCCCATAAGCTACTACTTATAGGCTTATCAAACACTACTTAAAGGAACTTCCATCCCTACTCATTTACTAGTCCTCACTAAAAGGAATTGTTGCCCCTGCTTATTTATCAATCTATGCTGAAAGGGATTCTTGCCCCTACTCATTTATCAACTACCACTGTAAGGGACTCTTTCCCCTGCTCATTCACCAGTCTTCACTGTAGGGGACTATTTCCCTTTCTCATTTACCAACACCTATTGGAAGGAGATAAAACCCCTGATATGCAGGCTACCACTTGTTGACCCTCTTGATTAACCTTTCATCCATGTTCAAACTAGAACAAATAGACCACTTACCTCATAAAAAAACTAATTTATTCACTGCAATTGCTCACCAAAAACACCTTAAAAACACCTTCAACAATATCTTATTACTGATAAAATCACCATCAAAATTACCATCAACAATTTCTCATTAGTGAACACACCAAAATATACTAGCAACATCAATCCTTCCACCAATCACCAATGTGCTCTTTGCTTCTATAAAACAACTTTTAGATACCAAATCTAATCATTGTTTCACCCTTGAGCATACCACCACAATGCATCTCGTTGCACCAACAACCTCTCATCATCCATCTTGGTTGCTTCAATTTTGCTTGTAAAGAATTCTTGACTGATATTTTGCTGTGAGACTTTAGTTAACTTCAAGTTTTCCTCCATGCATAAACTTTTCATTTATATTTCTTCTACTTCAATTAACTCTTTTGTATGTCATATGTAGGTCTTCAAAAACTTCTCTACAATTCTGAACTCAATCTCTGAGTTTTTCTGGTCAAATTTGTTCTTATGGAATTTTAGAATTTAATTTTCTTGCTCTCGAATGCTTGCATGAAGCCATTAATTTTCCCTTCGTCCTGCTTCAACCGAGTCTTATGAATGTGCTCTTTAAGTCTTCAACATTGTTCTATTGTTTCTCCGAGAGAAAGTTTCTAACTCATTCATCTGAACTTAGACATATAGTTGTCAACTCATTTCATGCCAAATCCCAAAGGATTTACATTAATAGCGCTGCCAAATATCTCTGCAGGTCCATTGCTTTTTATTTTACCCCCAAATCAAGACTATAGATTTATTTACAATAGGGCCTAATCAATTTACATAGGCCCAAAGCCTTTTAATAAAGCATCGGTGAAAAAAACTATCACCATATAAGTCTCGGCCCAAGTGTTTACACTACCAAAATATGACTTCATTGTATTATTTCTCTTTAAGTGCTAAGACCTTATTTGCACCGCAAATTCCTCTATGCCCTCAGTCTTTTCAATGCAAAATACTAGGTGCTAGTGCTTGGTTCTAGACACCTTTACCTTAACACTTTTGTTTTGCGTCCTTTTAAATATTCTTATAACAACCCATTATTGATTTTCCATGTAAATAAAAATAGGACCAAGGTCGCGGGACATGTATTCTAATAAATGTTGGGCAAAATGGGTATCACTTATGATTAATAATTGTCTATGGAAATTGGCAATAACACCGTCCTCCCACATCTACCCAAGCAACCGGTGATTAGAAAACACACAAGATTGACTATTTGCACAATTTCACCAACATTAACTAAGGTTGAATTTATGTGAATGAATGAGGGAAATTGAGTTTTTATTATGCCTTAAACATAAACTTTTAGAACTAAAAATAAGAATGAAAAACAAAAAATAAAGATGCAAACACAACAAACATTGTTGATGGTGTTCATCCCTCCTGGATTACGTCTTCAAGTCCACTTCCAATGGGAAATTGTTATATTAGGAATTATCAAAAGAGGGTATTTACATGAACTTTCAACAATCTACAATGTGCACGTAGGCACTCCTAGATAATGTAAAAAATAAGGCCTAGGCCTCTGCTCTCCAACGCCACTCTCCATTTTAAAAAAGGCCCAAGGATGCCAAGTTATGCTTAAAAGAGCATTTGTAGGCATAAACAAAATGAACTGCTTAGCCTCATTGTACAAGTTTATGCCTTGGGCACACTGGTAAATAGTTTTATGATGCCGTGGACAAGTTTTGGGATCAAACCCGCGGACCTCCCAAACCTTCTTGGAAAATTATGCATATTAATTCAAACAAACATTAGACTTGGCACATGTTATATGGTTTCCAACCATATATTATAAACATATTCAGTTTTTGGGCGCATTGTATTTATACATGACATATCATATTGGTTGGCAGATTGTATATAAATGATATGGATTATAACCAAAATCTGACGGATTTAACATTGAAAACTTGTTGCATATGACTATACCACCTTTTCCACCTTTGTTTCCGCACTGTCGGACTGCCACCTTCACTGCCACATATGATAGGTCTGTTGTACCTGCTCCTTACCTATTCCCCGATGATGAGACAACCATGCAAATTTGTGGCCAATTAGTTGTGGACATCTGCAACATGTGACCACCTACTCCCTAGCAGTCACGACAACAACTCTTATCCATGGAAATGAACTATTCATCGTGTTCTGGCGGTTACATTTAACATTGTGTTCACATACCATTCTCGACGATGTTTGGACTTACCATAACCCCGCATCACCACACCATAAAATTTATATTTATGCACCATATCAATTCACCCTTGCACCATGAATAAATTTAATACCATAGTTTTAATACAATGTTTGCCTTAGGTATGTAACATATGTTTAAGCATTATAAACCTCCACCCTTTGACTTGACACCATATAACAAATTAATCCTTGCGCTAGGTTTACACTTATGTAACCTAAATATATGCACCCAAACTAGACTTTGAATGCATTGACTTGACCATTGTCATGTGTCAAGCTATGAGAATGCCACTTGGCCAGCAAGACCCCATTTTTACTTGTTCACCATAAACTTCAACAGACGTTTTCTCCTTCATTCAGAGGCCAATTGTGAAACTGGAGATACTACCAAATTTATGTGACAAGCTCTTTAGCTTGGAACTATTTCTGGGAACATTTGAGACCTTTGAACTTTTAGCATTTAGAAAAATCCTCCTAGATCATTCCTCTCCACTGGAAGCTTTTGGACCACCAAAATTTTGGTTTTAAGAAGACATAAGGTGAGGGTACAAAACCCTCACCATTTCAATCTTCATCCACCTTGCCTTTCTTGGATTCATGCCTTTGAGTCCCAGTCGAAGATACTCAACATCTTCTCACCTGGAAGTGCGTATCTTCCTGTACAAGATGGTATCTTCCTGCAACTCAGTCATGTATTCAGGTGCAAAATAATCTATAGTTGGAATTTGAACATTTTCCTTTGGATCCATGATCATAGGAGGTTCATACAACTTCAATTTTTCAACATTTACAACTCAATATATGTGCATATATGGAGGCAAATTCAACTGGAATGCATTGTGGCCAATCTTTTCAACAATTTCAAAAGGACCATACCTGATAGGCATCAACTTTTTACCTTCACCTTTCATCCTTTCTTTGTTGATGTATAGCCATACTTGATCACCAAACTGGAAGTGATGATCCACCCGATGCTTATCATGCTGCATTTTTTACTTGGCCTGACTCTTCTCTAATTGATCCTGCACTACTTCATGAATTTTCTGGATTCTTTAAATAAACTTGATTTCTTTGTCGGCAACTACATGTCTATTCTCTTGAGCTTCTGCACCAAACATGAAGTCCATTGGTGACTTCAGCAGGTATCCAAAACATGTCTCAAAAGGAGGTCTACCGGTAGAAGAATGCAAGGCCCATTTGTAAGCATGATGGACATAGTGTAAGGATTCATCCCACAACTTAGGATGCCTGCTGTAATAGCCTCTAAGAAGATGTACTACTATTCTGTTCACCAACTCTGTCTAATTGTCTGTTTGTGGATGGAAAGTTGTGATCTTTTTTAGCTTAGTGTCCATGAGTCCCCAAAAAGTGGAAAAAAACTCTCCCATTAAATGAGAGTCCTGATCTGAAATGATGGAAGTAGGCAACCCAAAATGAACCCATACATTTGAAAAGAACATATGTGCAGTTTGTTCAACAATTACTTTCTTTTTACATGGAACAAGAATACACATATTGGTAAATCTATCAACCACAACATACAAACAATCATGCCCTTTTCTAGACATAGGAAGTCCTCCTACAAAATCCATAGATATATTGTCCCATGTTCTAGAAGGAACTGGAAGAGGCATATACAAACCTAACTTTTTGTTGCTTGTTTTTCTTGTTGAACACATGACACAAACTTTGATGTACTTAGCAATTGTTTCATTCATTCGAGGCCAATAGAAATACCTTTGTAATTGTGCCACTCTCTTACCTACACCAAAATTCCCTGAAACATGAGAAGAATGTGCTTCCCTTATCACATGCACTCTTTCTCCCTGTGGTATGCACAACTTTCCAAGATGGTATAATAACTTGTCATGAACATGATTATTTACTTCTTCCACCTGAGCACCATGAGTTAGTGATTCATAAACATCTTTGAAATCAGTATATTCAACATATTGTTCAATGTAACTTTCATGTGCTAAAGAACTATTTTGAAGAATAAATGAAGCATTCAAAGATGGCCTTGATAACATATCAACTACTTTGTTGGTGGTACCTTTTTTATATTTGATTACTAAGTGGAACTAACACAAAAAACCCATCCATCTATAATGTCGAGACTAATACAACTTAGTTTGAGATTGAAGGTATTGAAGTGGTTAATGATCTGTATGAATCATTGTTTCTTCCCCATTGAATAACGTTTCCATTTTTTAACACTTTCCACTAATGCATATAATTCTTTATCATAAGTTGGATACTTTGCAACTTCTTTAGAATTTTTTTTGGAATGAAAACAAATAGGCTTTCCTCTCTGTAATAAAACTACACCCATTGCATACCCACTAGCATTAGTTTCTATTTCAAATGGTTGTTGAAGGTTTGGTTGCTAAGATTGGAGCTATCACAATTTTATGATTTAAAGTGTCTAATGCTTTTTGTTGTTTTCCTCCCCACTAGAAATAAACTTTAGAACTTGTTAAAGAATGAAGTGGTGATGCAATAAAAGAGAAATGAGAAATAAACTTCCTCCAATACTGAACTACATCCAAAAAACTTCTAACTTCCATCACATTTTGAGGACTTGGCCACTTAATGATTACATCAATTTTAGTTGGATCTATTTTAAGATGACCTCCTCCAACTATGTAACCAAGAAATACTATGGAAGTTTTCCAAAATTCACATTTAGAAAGTTTGAGATACAATTACTCTCTTTGCAACACATCAAAAACCCATTTAACATGCTTTACATATTCTTCCAATCTTGAACTGAAAATAAGAATATCATCCAGATAGAATATGACAAACTTATCAAGAAAAGGATGAAACACATCATTCATCACTCTCTAAAAGTTGCTAGAGCACTGCATAAACCAAATGGAATAACCAACCATTCATAAAGCCCATGTCTAGTCTCAAATGCAATTTTCCATATATCATTCTTTGCAATATGAATCTGATGATAACCACTTCTTAAATCCAATTTTGTAAAGTAAGAAACATTCTTTAACTGATCAAGCAAATCATCTATTCTTGGAAGGGGACACCTATTCTTTATGGTGATTTTATTTAAAGCTCTAAAATCGACACACATTCTCCAAGTTCCGTCTTTCTTAGGCACTAAAATGATTAGTGATCCACATGGAGAAGAAATGGGTCGAATAAAGCCTTTATCAACCAATCCCTGAATTTGTTTTTTAATTTCTTCATTTTCTATGACCGACATATGATACATGCTAATATTCGGATGAGGGGCATCACATTGTAATTGAATCTCATGTTTTATTTATCGTTTTGGAGGTAGACTTTTTGGTTATTTAAACAATTCTTTATAAGAATCTACTATTTCAACCAATCTGTCCTTAAACTGAGAATCACACCCTCCAAAGAATCATACTTATCTTTAGGTTGTTCTTTAATAAACATGAGAATATACTTTTTACTTGAACTTATGAGCCTTTTCATTTGATTTACATTTATTAAATCCAATATTGTCTTCATTCTGTGTGCCCTGACAATATATTCAATTCCATCCTTAACAAGATGATACTTATTCTCCTTTCCATGAAATATGGCATCTTGATCATAAAGATAAGGACTACCGAACACAACCCCACATATATCCAAAGGAATCACCTCTAAATCAACTTCATCAACAAAATTAGTTGTAATTTCAAACCTTAACCGACAATATTTTGTGACATGCATATGAGTGTTTTCCTTTAACCATCCTAAAGGGTAACGTTTTGGATAACTCTTTGTTTCCAATCCCAATCTCCTTACTAGTTCCTCAGATATTAAATTTTCTTGTGATCCACTATCGAATAATGTATCTATCTTAGTGTGGTTAGAGATAATCCTAATATGAAACAAATCAACTCTCTTCTTTTCTTCAATAGCAATACTATATTTTGAAGAGGATGCAGAACAAGTAGAACTAGAGATAGATTCATAAGGATTACATGTCAGACCCATAACAGTAATCTTACGTTCATCACCAAATTCAGATCCCAAGCCTTGTTAGATTGCAGCATTAGATTTCTTCTCTCCCCTCTTCTTAAGGATCTTCTTTGGCTTAAGTTCTGGATGAAGCTTCCAACACTTGGTCTCATCATGTCCAATCCTTGAAGAATGAGTACAAGTACACCTTTCTCCTTCTTTCTTAGCTGTTTTCGATTTCTTCCCCTTTGATTTTCTCTTCCCTTTGTTGTCTTTGGAGTTTTTTTTTTCTTTTGAATGCTTGAATGGTTTCTTTGAAAAGTTGAACTAAAAAGGTCTACCACCTGATTCAATATAAATGACTTGTACACACACTTCATCAAATTCAGTTGGATTAAACGTAAGCAATGCATGTTGAAAATAAGAATGCGAACTTCCAATATACTTTAACAAAATTTCCTGTGTGTTTAATGGAATGTTAAGTGCTAAATCCTTTTTCTTGAATTCCTATGTAAACTCTTGCACACTTTGTCCTTTACCTTGCCTTAAATTCTGCCAATCTATTAGAACATGTTGCATATATCCTAAAGGATAGAACTACTTTCTAATAGCTTTAATAAACTTACAGAATGAGGAGATGATTTTACCTTTATGCTTTAAATCCAATTGGGTTTTACTTTCACACCAAATCAAGGATGTACCCCCATTCTAAGTGTAGATAAGTGAATTTTCACAAAGTCATCAACAATATTTTGAATTTTGCAATACACTTCAAGTTGTTTAATCTAGTTATCTAACTTTTCAGGATTCATTTTACCATCATATATGGGTAGTTCAAACTTGACATCAAGCTTCAGGAAATGATATTTCTTATGTTTCTTCTTTGATTCAGAATCTGAATTTGAACTTGAATGATCAAAAGATAAATAAGAAGAGGATGAAGATGGAGGAGAAGATGGTTCATTACCATTAGATTTTTCCTTGGCCATTTTCACTTTTGTGCCTTTAGAAGACGAAGCTACATCTCTAGTTTTCTTATCTTCATTAAGTTATGCAATCATCCTTTGCATATTAAGGAACATCTGCTGAAATTTCTCCTCGCTCTTTGTCTCAGGAGATTCTCTTTCATTTAAACTTGCCATCTTTTGCAAGACTTTCTTCTTTCCAATCTTTGGATTTAACTATTTAAGTTTCCCTTCTCTACATTGTGACCTGGATCTAGTCAACATTCACATTGGCAAATATCCTACATAAACATGATCAAGCTTGCTCTAATACGAAAACATGATCTGAAAACACACAAGATTGATTATTTATGCAATTTCACCAACATTAACTAAGGTTGAATTTATGTGAATGAATGAGGGAAATTGAGTTGTTATTATGCCTTAAACATAAATTTTGAGAATTGAAAATAAGAATGAACATTAGAAAACAAAGATGCAAACACATCAAACATTGTTGACGGAGTTTATCCTTCTTGGACTATGTCTCTGGGTCTGTTTCTAATGGGTGATCGTTATATTATGAATTCTCAAAAGAGGCTCTTTACATGAAATTTCAACAATTTGTAATGTGCACATAGGAACTACTAGATACTATAGAAAAAAAAGGCCTCAACCTCTCCTCTCCAACGCCACTCTCCATTCTCGAAAAGGCCCAAGGATGGTTAAGTTATGCTCAAAAGAGAATTTGTAGGCATAAAAAAAATGAATTGCTCAGCCTCATTGTACAACTTTGTGCCTTGGGCACACTAGTAAATACTTTATAAAGGGAAGGTTCTGGGGTCAAACCCGCGGATGTCCTAGACCTTTGGTAAATATGGCATATTATTTCAAACAAACATTAGACTTGGCAGATGTTATATGGTTTACAACCATATATTATAACCATATTCAATTTTTGGGTGCATTGTATTGATACATGAAATATCATATTGGTTGGCGGATTGTTTATAAATGGTATAGATTATAACCAAAATCTAGTGGATTTAACATTGAAAACTCGTGGCATATTACTATACCACCGTTTCCACCTATATTGCCGCATCGCTTGACTACCATCTCTATTGCCGCATCACTGGACTGCCACCTTTGCTGCCGCATGTGACAAGTCTGTTGTACCTGCTCCTTACCTGTTCCTCGATGGTGAGACAACTGTGCAACCTCGTGGAAAATCTATTGTGGACATCCATGGCATGTGACCACCTACTCCCCGACGGTCAAAACAACAACTCTAATCCCTAGGGAATGAGTTGTTCACTGTGTTTCGACAGTTAGATTTAACAATGCGTTCACATACCATTCTCGATGGTGCTTGGACTTACCATAACCCCACATCACCACACCATGACATTTATATTTATTCACCATATCAATTCATCCTTGCTCCATGAATAAATTTAATGCCATAGATATAATGCAATGCTTGCCTTAGGTTTGTAACATAGGTTTAAAAATTATAAACCTCCACCCTTTGACTTGACACCATATAACAAATTAATCCTTGTGTTAGGTATAAACTTATGTAACCTGAATATATGCACCCAAACTAGACTTTGACTACATTTACTTGACCACTGCCATGTGTCAAGCAGGGCCCCATTTTTACCTATTGGCCATAAACTTTAATGGATGTTTTCTCCTTCATCTGGAGGACAATTATGAAACCAGAGAAATTGTTGAATTCAACATGACAAGCTCTTCAGCTTGACGTTATTTTTTGGAACATTTGATACCTTTGAACTTTGAGAATACTCCTAGATCAACCAGCCAACCGGGGTAAACATGTGACTAAACATTACTATGATATGATTCGACCTCCTAAATCACATTAAGGCAGTGGAATTGACAGAAACACACCATATAGACCTTCAAAATCAACATTAGGACCCTCAAGCATCAACCCAACCATTCTACTAAGCAACCCCTGGGTCCCACTGACAGTTTGGACCACTTGACCTTTGGACACTCTCATGCCCTAGGGACCTATGGATGCTCTCACAAGGTTGTAAGCTAGCATCCAGGGACTAGTTTTCTCAGTTTTGTGTCAACATCCACTAGATTTAAGCCACATTTTTAGGCCGAGAGCCCAATTCACTGCCTAGAATTGAATGACACCTTCAGAATAGTAAGATAACATGGAAATAATAGTACTAGTGAAATTACTTGAATAAGACCTTGAATGTACCCCTACTAGCCATGCCAGACGTTTCGTCAAACATATCACAGATATGTAATCTACAGGTGTAAATAATAGATTTGATCATAGGTGTCCCATACTTCTATGAGATTCACTATGAGGCATTTGTTTCCTTATTACTTTAGCAACAGTTTCATCCATTAGGCCATAGATACATTGTTCATTCATGTACAAGTAAAAACATGATGGGCTCCATACATAGGCACTCTCATAATACATATTCATAACCAACATAATAACAATAGAAATACCAAGGATACAATAGCCATAGAATCCACATATAAACCAATATAATAGCCATGAGATAACAAGGAGATATAACCTCATATTGATGATGCAAAATCCAACCCGGTATGGGACTACCATGTTCCACCCAACTATAGAATCGTTGAGCCAAATATCTTTTTAGCCATTCACCCCATGCCATATTCCAAGCATGAAAGTGGGATCTCATAAAACACATCAATCCAAAACCATCCAGGGCTTCCAAAGGCCGACCACTTCAACCCATCAAATAGTGATTCCACCTCATGGTTGGAAATCACAAAACCATCATCAAATTGGTCTCTATCCAAGTCTTCCTGGGCTTCAGAGCATTTATTCCAACCAAGGCTCTAGGACTAGTAACTCAACCCACATCTTTTACCGGGCTCCAGAGTGTTTGTCCAACCAAGTCTCTAGGATTTTTAACTCAACCCACCAACGTATCCAAAGAATTTTTCCAACCAAGGCTCCATGAAGTAGTAACTCAACCCAACCTAAGGAAACATGAGAACCAACCAAAACAACATAAGAAAATAAACCCACAATATCCATGACTATCTAGGAAATGGAAAGGCTAGGAAATCCACTGTGAATCCCGACCATTCTCCATGCCAATGACAGATCATGGCCAAAAAACCACATGCATATGCCATGCATGCCAAAACTAGTGAAGAAAATATACATGCAACTCAATACTTGCAAGCAAAACCCACAGTCGCTACTAATCTCGATGTCCTCTTATGATTTCCTACTCTTCCTTTGCCTTCTTACTACAAAAATTGAAGTATGCCACGCCTTCCAAGATCGCTCCAAGAAAACTCTAAGTTTCCATGAGTATGAGAGACAAAATAGAAGATATCTCCACCAAAACTTTGTTCGCATTATGATACATCTGTTGTACTTGATGGAAACCCACTCATCTCAGATGATAGATTATAGTGCAGCAAAGTTATTTTCTGGTTCATGCACTTTCACGTAGAGAAAAGTTCGCGCACTTTCATGCACTTTCATGCAAAGAATAAATTATAGTGTAGAAAAGTTATTTTCTAGTTCACACACTTTCACGTAGAGAAAAGTTCACGCACTTTCATGTAGAGAAAAGTTCACGCACTTTCATGCAGAGAAAAGCGCACGCACATGGGAAATCTTATGGTTGGTTCATGGTATTACTCCGACAATTTTTGATCCTATGGTTTTGGTCCATGGTATTTAGTCCTTGGTATTTGAACCTATGGTTTTGGGCCATGGTATCTCATCATAAGTGTTGATCCCAAGTATTGGGTCCATGGTATTGAATTGTTATGGTTTTTGGTCTGTGGTATTGAGAAAGGCCTAAGGCTATAAAATAGGAAGGAGATCATTTGGCAAGGCATCTTCTGAATTATTGAATATCTGATAAAATGCTAGATCCGAAATACTGTGATTGGGTTATGGTGAAGATCTGGATTTGAATGAAGAAGGAACCTGAGCGCAAGGAGAAGGATAATTTCTATTGATGGGTCAAAATCTTAAGGCTAGAATAGTGGTATCTCTATATGATTTTGATCTGTGATATGTGGCACACACTTGATCTATAAATTTGATAATCTGGGTTAACTAATATCTAAATGTTTGAAAGAATGAATTTATAGATCTGTACACAGGTTTTTGAATAGTGAAGTAGCATACATCTCTTGATTTATGTTCTAGTTTCTTCTGTTTATTGCTACAGTGTTCTGGGTTCAGAAGTGGGGTGTGATTATTGTTATTATGATCTGGGTACAGTCGTCAGAGAAGTGTTTATTTTGATTCAGTTTTGATTAGTGAAAAGGTGATTGGTTGATGCAGAAACTCTTGATGTTTGATTGATGTTATTTGTGGATCCAGTCTAAAAATTTATGAAACGTGGTCCCTGGAAGGAAGAGAAGGTTGTAGTCTTCTGCAAGTAGCAGCCTGCGTACTAGTATCTCAACTCGTACAAGAACTAAGGGGGTTGTAGCTCCCTTCCAGGAGAAGCTAGAAAATGAGAGAGTGTTGTAGCTCTCTACAGGTAGCAGCCTGCATACTGGTAAAGGACTACACCAGTACAAAATCATTGTAAAAATAAGTTTCTAATTGAAAAGATAGAGACATATTGCAGCAGGTGGTTTTTACCCACATTGGGTTTCCACCTTATATCTTGTGTTCTTGTGTGTGATTTTCTTCTGCTCTATTTTTCTGTTCCTGGTTACTGTTTATATGATCTTGATGCACATATTAATGTTCAACATCTGTAGAATATTTTAAATTATAAGTCTGTATGGTATATGCGGTTTTCCTTATCTGTAGTTGCATATATATGCAGTTTTCTCTAACTGAAGTAGCGTATATGTTCTGAGTTTGAAAAAGAAAATAATTGAGCAAATAATACTAATTCACCCCCCCCTCTCAGTATTATTTCCAACAATTGGTATTAGAGCAGGTCCTTCAGAAGAAGCTTGATCGCTTGAAGGAAGATCTATCATCATGAGCAACTACGAGAGAGAAACATCAATCAGGCCACCAAGTTTTGATGGAACCAACTTTGTCTATTGGAAAGTAAGAGTTACAACCTATCTTCAATCTCTTGGTACAAAAGTCCGGGATATCATAGATACAGGGTACACTTTTCCATCAGCAACTCCTATAGATCCGGCTGAAAACAAGTAGTTTGAAACTAATGCAAAGGCTGTCAATACTTTATTAGGATGTCTATCTCAATCTGAATTCATTAAGGTTATGCAGTATAAAACCACAAAAGAAATATGGGACAAGATCGTTCTGAGCTATGAAGGAGATGAACAAGTAAAAAGAGAAAAACTTCAAACCCTCAGAATTCAATATGAAAATCTCAGAACGTACAATGATGGAAGTGTGGCTAACTATTTCCTATGCATAGATGAGATTGTTAATTGTATGAAAATTTTGGGTGAAGAAATAAAAGAGGTTGTTGTGGTTGAAAAGGTTCTGAGATCTTTGTCTTCTAAGTTTGAATCAAAAG
>APFE031035461.1:165410-214627 GCA_000404065.3 Pinus taeda | reverse complement strand
TTTAACCACGTCAAAATACTGGTGTATTGATCTGTGATCTGTTTGTGAGCGGTGTCCTTTTGGTGTTCTATCTGAGGAACTTACCCTGTAAATTCCTACAATTTTCTGGAATAGTTGTTGAGCTTGAGCCAATTCCAAAAGAATTATTTTGGTCAATAGACTTCATGGTATCATCAAGCATGTCTTCAGCATTGTCTTGTAGCACCTCAAGTAGAAGCTCATCATTTTCGTCATCTTGTGAACCACCATAATTACACATTCTCGTGGGTCCAGTTTTGTATTCTAGTTGTTGTCAAGATAGAAAATGTAGATTTGAGTGTACAAACACCAAATCTTGTGCCATTTTTGTGCCTAGGCGATTCCTCTTCATTGAATGGATGAAAGCATATTCACTCCAATTTCTTTCACATGCAGAGGAACTAGTCACCTGTAAAATAAAATTAAAATTATGTTAGTCATAGTCAATCAATAAATCTAATAAGATAAATAATCCAAAATGAACTTTAGAATTAATTGTTTAAACAATAAATCAATACATTAAAGGTATTTGTTATTAAGAATACCTGTGAAAGCAAATGGATAGCCAAACGATAAAGCAAGGGGGTCCCTGTACCATATTGTATCCAGAAGTCGACGGGTCCAAGTTGTTGTTTGTTGTATGCACAATCTTCATTTGCAAAGTAGTCTTCTGATCTCAAATACTTTCCTAACTCAACCCGTAAAGCAGTGCGATCCTGACGATCGTAACACCTACTTATAAAAGTGTTCCAGTTTTGCATAACCTCTACATCTGACGATGGTTTCTTATGAAACCATTTAGGATTGAGTAAAAATGCAATTGAATGAAGAGGGCTATGAAGCATTTTCCACCTTATCAGACTAAGTTCCCACACTTCATTTCTGGTGTCTTTGTCAATCCTAGAATTTTCATCTTCCATTATGTCATGAATCTTCTCTCTCATTTGATCCATGCTCTCAATGACATCCCCTAAGCATGGTTGATCACTATCAAATATGTGAAGGGTGGAAACAATAGGTGTAATAAGGGTGACAATATTCTCCACTCTCCTCCAAAATTCTCTGAAGAAAGACCAATAATAATGTCCTCAACTTTTAGGCCATCCCCAGTATGAGAACCCTTCCACCTTTACCAATCCATTGATACCACCATCTCTCTCAAAGATTGATTCATTTTAATAAGGCGTTGAAGCATAATGAAAGCAGATGCAAATCTAGTCTCGGCACATCGAAGAAGCTGAAGTTTTGCATATTTCCTATAAATTGCTATGGATGCTGCATGATTAATAATAAAGTGTTGTAGCATATTTGCTTCAGTTATAGTTTTATCAACCCATACAATGTTATTAATATCTTTCAGGAGCAAATTCAAGCAATGCAGAGAGCAAGGAGTCCAAAAAATTATTGGATATTCATCCTCAATCAACCCACCAGCAAGGTTATTGTTTGAGGCACTATCTGTAACAATTTGGACCACGTTTTTTCTACCAACCTCCTTTATTGCCTCTTTGAGGAGACCTCTTAGATATGGACCATCTTTTGTCTTTCCTGTAGTATCATAGGATTTAAAAAAAAAAAAAAACTCCTTTTGGGCTAGAAACTAAAATATTGATAAGGGGACGATGGTTAACATCTATCCAACCATCTGAGACAATGGAGACCCCAGATTCCTTCCAACTATCTTTAATGTCTTGAAGTCTAGCTTCAACCCGAGCCCTCTCTTCAGATAACACGCTTGTCCTCATCTTTTCATAACTAGGAGGCTTGTAACTTTTAGAAGCATTGTTAACTATATCCCTTACCATTTCTTTCTAATAAGGAGACCTACAAACATTAAAAGATATGCCATTTGTGAAAAAAAATTGTCCAATAGATGCATCGAAATTTCCCCTCCCTTTTACATCGCATAAGTTTTGAAGGTGAGAAACAGACACTTGATGTTGAGAACAAGAGTGTAGACCACCAATTGTCAATCCACTAGGATTGTTGTTAGCTTGAACTAAACCTTCAACAATATGGCTAAGATTTTCAAGTTCATTAAATTGCTTAATTAGAGAAGCTTTTTCTGTTTTAGGTACACTGTCACATAAAGTTGATTGTTCTTTTTTCCCCATTCCAAGTAAATGCCATCGAACTTTTCCTACATTCCCCAATTTTTTTTTTTTACAATAAGGGCACAACCAAACCTTTGAACCAGATGATCCACTTGATCCTCTGCTATAAGATTGAGTGCATTTCACAGCTGCCCATAACCTTGCCTCAAAGGCTTTTTTTGCTTCTTGATATTCTTTGCTTTGGATTTTTTTGGATGCCTCTATGGAAGATTTCTGTTGGGAAAGGGGTGGTCTACTTTGTGACATTGATGAAATTTCTTCCATTGCAATGAGAAATGAGTGGAATAAAAATTAAATGATTCTCCTTCACAACCAAATTTAATCTGCACAATTTATATTTGAAAATTAGTTACAGAAAGTAAAATAAAAAAAATTGACACCGAATTAGAAAAATATAATTAACTAAAAATTTGAAGAGAAAATCAAAGAAAAATTTGGAAAACTTAGACAAAATAAAATTATTTATCTTTTTTCAAATTTTCAAACATCTAAATCACCTTACTTCGAGCATCGAAGAGACTAGCTCCAGAGAAAGGGACTAGCTCTTGATCTCATTCATTTAACAAAATCCCATCATACATGGCTTCAGTGATATTTTAATAACTTATAACTACTTGTTCCATAACACTCTCTCTCTCTCTCTCTAAATATAGGTGTGTGTGGGGCTACGCACTAGCAATAATTAGGTATGTTGATTGGTAATATTGAGTTCTCCTATTGATTTTTCCTCTTTACTCAAATATGAGTTGGGTATTATATTAAAATAATGGATATTATATAATTTCAAAATTAAATTCCTAATAATAATTCTCGTCACTTTATTTAATTATATTTATTTTAAGTTTTCCAAATTAGAAATCTATTTACAAAATTCCTAAATCTTCACAACATTTGTGAAAATTCTTCAATTATAAAATACGATTAAAAAAAAAACGTAATTGGAAAAAATCTCTATCCTAGTGGAATTTTAGGGATAGCCAAAAAAGTGTTGGGACAAAATGGTCAAAAATAGCCCACAATCTTATAAATAAATTATTTGGTAATTGTGACTATTGATCTTTACTAACTTACTATGATTGATTGAGCTGCTTAGAGTAAGCTTTCACAATTTTGGTCTTCGACTTAATGGATGCAATCTACAGATTTTTCATTAACTTATCACTGAGTTACAAAGAATGAATCTGCCATAGTAAGGTTCGACAATTTTGGTTAATTTTCACTGCCTTACGATTAACGGATTACAATGCAATCCATTATTTTGTTTTATATTTTATTTACTGTAAATATAGTAATATTTTTCCCAAAAATTGTGAAAAGACATATTCAGTGACACTTCCAAACAACAATAACAAAAATACATCTAATATACAAGTAAAAATAAATATGGAACATCACACAAATCCCAATCTTAAAAAAAAAAACTATCATAGAAAATTTACTTCATAGTCAAAATTCCCCGTCAAATTTATATCAGGTATGGAGAAGTTCACTTGCAATCCTGTTCCAACTTAGATTTCTACGATTTTCTTTCTATTTATTTTCTGTTTCCCAGATAGCTTCTCCATTTTCCTACGTAAAGTCAAATTTGTTGACAATTTCCCATCAACTACATACCTAATGCTCTTGGAGTTTTCTTTCGTTTGTTTCCTGTTTCCCGGATATTGCCAAGCTCCTTCCTTTTTGTATGCAAGCATTTCTATTTAAGTCAGAGACTCATTGTGTATTACGAGGAAATCATCTCTTAATTTCACTACCATTGTGAATCTGCTCGAGCAGCAATAGCAGGCCATGGACTCCCTTACTCCCCTGTAAGGATGCACATGGAAAATCATTTTTTTTGCATGAGCTATCTATTGCTTTTACAATTAAAATATCACTGAAGTGGTATGAGTTACAAAAAATCTCACAACGGTTAGAATCATTTTAACGGACTCATGGAGTACATATACATGCATTGATATGGACGATAGAACAGAGGTTTTATTAAATTAGGCTAAAAGAGGATATTACAGGACTGAACATAGGTATAGCGCATTACGATATGAACAGTTGATCGGATCTCAGCGAACCTCACCTACCCAATTCTTGAGAGAATTATGTGGTCTAGAATAAGCATTCATAAAAAAAACTAGAGATTGAAGTTTGTAGGCAGTACCTTTTGATAATAGAATTGAAAATGTTGTTGAAGATAACTCGATGGGGGCGTGAAGCTGCTTGGCTCTGATTTGTGCCTTGCTTGCCTCTGAGTAGTGATGGGTTTGCTCTCCGCTTCTGCTTAAATCCTTGACAACTGGTGTTTTTCTTTGGCAGCACTCTCACAATACCCTAAGTTCTCTCAAAAATACAGCTAGTTCTTTCTTCAGCTGCTGGCTCACAATACCCTGGAGTGCTTATGTTTAATTTCCAGAAAACTAACAGTCCACTGCAGCAAACTAACATCCAACTATGAATTAAACTGGACTTAACCCTCTGCATGTGTAACTTCCAGAAAACTAACAATTAATTTCTAATTAAACTCGATTTAACCAAAGGTTTGAAAAAATTAAAATTAACCGAGTCTGAAAAATTAAATTTAACTGTAAGTCTATTCGGAAATGGCGAGAAGAAACTATTTCGTTTCATGGGAAACTGTTTCTTTCCAGTAAAAATGAAAATGGCCGTTGCAGACGGCGTTTCTAGTATGGTTTCGGTTTCTTGGAAGGTTTCTGCCAGAAACTGCGGACATCGTCCCATTTCTGGTAACTAGGTAAAGGACGCATGTTGAGCTATAAAACAATTTCAGGTGGGATGAACTTGAAATGTTCAATTATCTCAATGATGATTACTTGAAATTAAATTTCAAAGAAGGTGGTGTGGTGTCCACCATCGAATATGCAAGGTTGCACTCAGTAGTTGTTTCTGAATCAGACTTAGTTTTACATTTTGGTGTAGTTTTGGAAAATCAAGAAACCTTAGATGTGATTTTTGATGTGGATGGGGAGAAATTTCCTTTGGATAAACTCATTTTTCCCGAACGATCCCCCGTATTCAGTTCAATATTTTTCTTACTCTTCATATAATAATAATGAAGCTTTTGTTACAGAGACGGAGCCTAAGGTGTTCAAGTCTATGCTACATTCTACATATATAGACGCCATTCTTCCCCATGAGCCATTGTGTCACAATTCATTTTAATCTTCCTACATAGCGATACGCTATGTGTCTATTCGATTGTGGAAACTAAGTTGTCATTTCATGGATAAATTGGAAACAATAATGGGGAGTTAAGATTATTTTCCCTTATATTCACATGTAGACGAATGTCAAGATTACCTTTCACATTGTTTTTTGCGTTGCTTCATATTCTTGATTTTCTTTCTGCTATATTTTTTATAGCAAAACCTTATTTCTTCTTGACTTTATTGTTTAAAAACCTTTTTAATGCATTTTTCCATTTTTTCAGAAATTTCCATATCATTATCTTCACTTTCATCATCAAGAACTACTTCTCTCTTCTTGTATACTGTAAAGCCAAGATCATTTTTCATCATTCCATTTAATTCTTTTATTAGCAGAACACCTACATATTCAAAAACAATGTTAAAAACATCTTTAATATAATCTTTTGTGAGAGCTTCCTTCTCTACCTCTTCCTTCTCTACCTTTTTTCAACTTCACAGAAACTATGTTCCACTATTATATGGTTAGTAGATATTCTCATAAAAAATTCTTTATCAGTTTATCATGTTATTGATCATCAGCTACTACTAGATGATGTACTCCTTAATGAGAAGTTCCAACTTCTTCAGGTCTTGCTGCTATAGTGGTAGCTTCAACCTTCAATTATTCATCAATCATGGTTCTTACCATACTGTCACAATCAATACATGTTTCAAAAAATAAACCACGTGTAACATCAACATAATGTTCATCCACACTATGGTGGGATATTCGAGCATGCATGTGCTCATTGAAAATTTCATCTTCATCAAATCCATCAGTTGCACCTAGATTCACCAATTCACATCTCACTTTGCTTTCATCATCCACATGTATTTTGTGACAGTGGAATTTTCCATCATTTTCATGATCCGTGTTACATTGGAGTCCTTGAGAATTTATATGCTCTTTCTATGGTTCACACACAAAGGCTTTTTCTTCTCTCTCTACAATATTTGTTGCATCTTCTTCACCCATATGAATGCTTGCATAATGGGTTTCAACTGTATGGTCTTAACAACCATCATCCACTTTTCACTGGGATTCTCCAATCTTTGTTGCCCTCTGAGAGTCTTGATCATCTACTCTCATATCTGTGAACTCAACAAATTGTGACACATCTTGGTGCTATATGTCACTTCCCCTTGAAAGAAATTATTCTTCTAAGATTTTCGAGGCTTCCTTGAAGTTGTATCTTTTGCTACAATGCACAAAACTTTCTCATCCAATCCCCATTTTATAAAATTCAATGCTAAAGCATCACATACTTCATCATATGGGTTATTATACTTACAATAAATTAAATATTTAGCTTGAAGAAAAGTTAGCATTTTGATAACCAAAAATTCCAAATATTCAACAATAAACATAGGAGGTGGTAGCATATCAAAGGTACACCAATCACCCATGATTTTTTTCTTTGTCTTTTGCAAAACTTATGAGTTCCTCAGTTGTGGTTTAAACCTCGCTAAACATGCCAACAATCTCTCCATCTTCTTTTATATCCATTTTTTTAGTCTTCTTTAGTCTTGCTTTGCAACCAATGAATATTGCATTTCCTCTATCTTATAGCTACTTTCCTGATTGCCTGATTGCATGAAGTTGCCTTCCATATCTCCCAAGAAAAAAGAAAAGAAAATGTGATTTTCAATATGCGTTAGAGTAAAGAACAATGTTCACCCAAAAAACTATTATGCTTAGATCAGACTTTGAAAATCCCTAAACACACTTCCTATACATTTAAACAAAAAAACAAACAAATAAACTTGCTTTTTCTATGGAAAACCCAACTTCATAAAAATCTCGAAAATATATTTTGAAACCATTGAACATTTACAACACCCTTCACAATCTTTTCACAAGTCCTTCTATCTTCAAAAAAACCTTTTAACAAACTTTAAGAAGCCCTTTTATCAGATCATTTTTATCATATCGTTTATGGATCACAATAAAAAAAAAAAACTTTTAATAAAAATACCTTTCCATAAAAACCTTCAATTAAAAAACCGACGGGACCTTCAAAAAGTATGACCAACAATAAAGACATCAACTATCGTACTTGCTCCCAGAGTTGTTTACCAGGTTGAGTTTCACACTTTGATGTATGGCCAGGCTAATCGACCCCTCCCACTACTTTTTATTTTCATTGGATTCAAAGCAACAACAACGACTGAGCATATGGGGCTGTGGATTTTTTTTTGGATGTATTCTCGGCCTTTCTTTCTCACTCATGGTATTTTTTTTTCTCAATTCCCTAGATTTTTGACTACTCTCCTCTTTGAATGGTGGAATCTAGGGTTGTGGCCCCCTCTATTCAGGGAAAAAAAATAGACAAGTTATGACTGATTGTTCAATAGCAACGACGATTAAACTTTCGAGCTTTTTGGCAAGTTGCGGCTATAAAATTTCTGGCCTTTAAGATTTTTTAACTGTTTTTCGCCTCAGATGTCAATAGATGGAAAGATAAAGAGGATAAACACAATTTGACAAACACAAACCATATCATTGGTTTCTCATGTATTGATCCCATAAACTTGATTTACAATAACTTCACATGCACACACACTCTAAATTCAACTTTTCCCAAAATATAACTTAACTCTACTTGATTCAATTAAATAATCCTCCTAAATTTAGCCAACTCTAACATGCTAGAGTAATTACAATTTTTAACAAAACCAACCTCCTACTAGTCAGAGACCCTTCCAAAAGTTTTATTCAGCATCATTTCTTCTTTTTGCCACTACTTTGGGTCCTCCGTCCTCACCTTAATGGAACCAATTAAATTTACTCACATATTTTTATTCTCAATGTCATTTACTATCCAAACAAACTTATTAACAATAAAAAAAATTGAAGCATTGGTGCAAATGGTGAAATTGTATTTTACTATCGCAACACGAATGTTCACTTTTGTTCACTCACAAGTTCATGATAACCAAGAGTAATAATTATCACATTACTATCATGTAGACAATTTGCACTTGAAAATTTTGTTAGAGTATAGAGCAACAAAATATTAACAGAGAGAACACAATTGCATCACAGAGACAATGAAAATACAAATATATTCCTAATGGGGAATGAAATCACACTTTACATTCCATACAGGCCTTGGCCTTGCTTGCATTTCTCAAGTTGAGAAGAGATTACAAATTTATAAAGGTAGAAGAAAGATCTAGAAATTTTCATGTGAAATTCATGGACACTCTGGTGGGTGGCAGTTGGTTGTGAATAATTAAAGTCTTTTATGAGTGGGTAGCGATCGATGCCAGAAGGTGTTTTCAGAAGTCGACGTCGACTTGTTCATTGTGGCTTCACGTTTACTATTCTCCCACATCAAGCAAAATGAAAAATCATGAATCAAGTCACACCAAGTCCTACCAAACCTCTACATAACTCATGTTTGTTTCTTGGTAGAATCTTAATGAGCATATCAGCAGGGTTCCTATTTGTATGGATCTTTTCCAATGATAATTGACCTTCCTCCAACACATTTTGAATCCAATGGTAGCTTAAGTAACCGTGCTTGGTTTTAGAGTGAAACATTGGGTTTTTGGCCAAGTGAATACCACTCTAACTATCACAATATAGCACATAATTGTCTTGTTTTATTCGTAGTATCTCTCCTAGGAATCACTGCATCCACAACATCTCTTTACAAGCCTCTATTGCAACTATGTACTATGCCTTTTTTATAGAGAGAGCTACTATTCTTTGTAGCCTTGACACCCAAGATATTGTTGCACCTACAAATGTACACAAATAAACTGTAGTGGAATTTATAATGTCCATATCTCCAGCCATATCTACATCCGTGAATCCTTCAAGGACAATTTCATTATGATCAAAACATAAACAATAATGACTAGTACCATTGAGTTATCTCATAATCCATTTTATTGCTTCTCAATGTTGTTTGCCTGGATTGGCAAGGAAGCTAGTCACTACTCCCACTCGATATGCAATGTCTGATTGTGCGAATACTATGCCATACATCAAGCTACCAACCACTGAAGCATAAGGAACACTACTCATCTCTTCCTTCTCCTTTTCATCACTAGGACATAATTCAGTACTCAGCTTGAAGTGGTTGCAACAGGTGTAACAACTGGCTTGACATCCTCCATATTAAACCTGTCAAGCACCTCCTTGATATGTTTTTCTTGTGACAACCAAAATGTTTCATTTTTCCTATCACGCATAGTCCTCATGCCCAGTATTTGTTGTGCTAGTCCGAAATCCTTAATTGTGAATTCGATGCCCAAATCTTTCTTCAACCTATTGATCTTATTCTTATCATGCCCAATGATCAACATGTCATCCACATATAACAATAATGTGATATACTTTCCTCGATCATAACTCTTGATATAGACACAATGGTGAGCTTCCAACCTGTGAAAAACATGTTCCAACATCAATGAATCAAATTTCTTGTATAATTATTGAGGAGTCTGTTTCAACCCATAGAGACTCTTCTTCAACTTGAAAACAAGGTCTTCTTTTCCTTTTTCTATGAAGCCTTCTGGCTGCTCCATCCAAATTTCTTCCTCCAATTCACCATGAAGGAAAGTAATTTTTACATCTAACTATTCACATTCTAAGTCTAAAGCAACAACAAGACCAATAATGAATCTAATGGATGAAGTTTTAACAACACGTGAGAAAATTTTAGTGAAGTCAATACCTTCTTTTTGGCAAAATCCTTTCACCACCAGCCTTGCTTTATACCTCTCCTTATTTTCGTCATCTTCGTGCTTAATCGTATAAACCCATTTGTTTTGTAGAACCTTTCTTCCTTTTGGGAGATTTACCAACTCCCAAGTTTTATTTTCGAGAAAAGAGTTCATTTCTCCCTCCATCACTTTTTTCCATTCTTTACTGTGCTCAACTTTACAAGATTCTTGAAAACAATTAGGCTCACCTTCACTAGTCAATAAAATATAGTTTAAAGGAGGATACCTTTGTGAAGGCTTATGAGGCCTAGAATATCTACGAACCAAGTATGGTGGTGCATTATTAGGTTAAATCTCATGTAAAGGTTCCTGCAATATTCCTTCTTCTTACTATTCTTCGTTTTCCATTTGTTGTTCTTCCTACTCAAGAATTTTTTGTTCATTTTCTTGCATTGGTGGGATGTCTTCATGCTGATCTTCAAACCACTCAATAACTTTCTTGACCTCCATATCACCAACAATTGTCTTAAATATCTTTGACTCATTAAATATAACATCCCTTATTCTAATAATTTTATGTTTAACTCAATCCCATAGACGATAACCAAATTCTTCATCTACATATCACAGAAAAGTGCATTTCATAGATTTATCATCTAGCTTAGTTCTATTTTCTTTGGGAATATGTACAAATTCTTCACATCAAAAAAAATTCAAGTGAGAATAATTCAACTTCTTACTAGTCCAAACTTCTTCAAGAATACCACCATCCAAGGCTATAGTTGGAGATATATATATGAGGTAGCAGATAATCCTCACCGCTTCAACCCAAAAAATTTTCTCCGAACCATAACTGGACAACATACTTCACACCTCTTCCATAATGGTATGATTCATCCTCTGTGCCACACCATTCTGTTCAGGAGTACCAGGTACAGTCTTCTCAAGCTTTATGCCAAACCTCTCACAATATTCCTTGAATGCATTTAAACAATATTCTCCACCATTATCTGTTCTCAAACACTTGAGAAATTTGTTAGTCTCTCTTTCAACAACAACCTGGAAATTTTGGAATATTCCAAATACTTCACTTTTACTTTTCATAGAATATACCCAAACCTTCCTAGATTCATCATCTATAAATGTGTAGGATTCTCCACTGTAGGTCACCTGATAATGCAATATACTAAAGAAAAATACTTGATCTACTTCTACAAACAAACTTGCAGAATCTTAATCGATTTTGAACAAGATAAAATAGAACACATATAACAGAGAATGAGAAATAAATCATACATAAACATAGAAGAATGATATGGGGAAAGCCTCAGCTAAAAACGCTAATGTCTGTATTATCATACAAGTGGAAATATGCCTGGATTACATAAAGCTTTAACTCACAAGATATCTAGCTCTCAATACAATCCCTCAATGTTGCTCATAGACTAAATAGACACATCATATGTCTTCCCCCAGTCCTCCAAGCCTCCTATTTCCTTGCCCAGTTTCTCCTAGGTCCTTTGGCTGCCACCTGTGTGAATTGACCTCTCACATAGCTTACCAAACTCAGAAGTAAATCCACAATCTCCAAGGAATGAATTCCTTTTGCATGCAAGAGATATCCTCAATGGAATATTCCTGCAACTCGTAGTACATTGCCCATCATCTGATCTGAACTGGGTCTCTGATTGAATTGACATGCATGAGCTATTTATGAGAGAATATTTAGTTATTTGAAGTGCAGTAGTTACATGCATGCATGCATTAACTAACTGAACTCACAATCAGTTCCACAAGCTATTGCAACTAATCTAACTAGACTTAACTCAGTTAACTGAGCTAAATGACGCAACCCTAAGGCTTCACAATCAATATAATTTATCGAGACTTAACTTTCCATTATTAATAGCCCTTTAAAGTTCTATACCACATATATGCGTCAGAAGCGTTTTACAGACATCCAGCCTTAAAACCTCCAAATGGATAAAAAATGATCCATCCAATCACCCCGCTGAACAACTCTTTTCCATTAAATATAAGCCCTTTTACTATCGGGAATGAAAGGCCTTTGAAAAACCTTAAAAAAATAGTTTTTCCCTTTCCAAACCAAATACTTCCCAAAATGCTGAAACAAAGGTTTTTCGCCTTTTTACACAATTATATGTGCTTTTACCACATATCGAGATCTGACCGGTCGAACGGCTTAGATTCAGTCATTGTATCAACAATGAGACATCTTAATGATTATATATCAGTGCATCCCGTATTAGAGATCCAATGGGATAGCGTAATCGCTATCGAGCTTTACAATATACCCCTTTACAATATATTACCTCCACTCCAAATCCCCGATGTGATATATAGCTATCGGCAATCACAAAGGTTTGGGGTCTAAGCCTTTGACATAACTCTGCTCTGAAATGCCAATGTGATCTAAGCGCTCGGACCCGATATGACTCAAAAATATCATGTATAAAAATTCAAGTCTGCCATACAGTTACACTAAGTGTTTTAGCGCGGGTTTCTAGTGTAAAAGGATTTCAGTGATATAACAAATAAATACAAAGGTGATGTGGTTTTGGGGTTCTATAGACACGATAACGTTCAAAATCTTTATCTAAGGGATTTGAGATCCAGATTCTCAATCCAAATGTTTTTTATGCTCAATACTTAATGTATTTGAGTTTTCTACCTTCAAAACCAGTACAATGGAATGCACTCGCCAAATGATCCTTTAACATAGTACATCCCTTAGAAGATATGAAAAATGTAGGCTAGCATTAAAAGCATTAGAATATAGATAGAAAAACAAGCATTCAAGCCTCCACGGTCGGTTACATAACTACACTCTCAACATTGTTGTCTGTATACACACACATAAATGCATAATTACAAGTTTGAGCTTCTCTGCCCTTCTCTGGCTTGATTATTCTAGTTAGCAGCCATCTTCTACTATTCTGCTCATAGGCTTACAAATGCCCTCAAATCCTCTCTCTATCTCCCCTCTCTTTCAGAAAATAAAGGAACACATATATGCTAAGTTAACCATCTCCTCCACAATTGAAGGAATAAATTATATATTTAGAATTCAAACATATCTAATCTAAACAAACTAGACTACTTGGCTTGATCTCCACGCAAGGAGGATCATTTGCCATTTTTATTCCCAATTTTGTTCAGAATTAGGCCACTCTTAACTAATTACATTTATTTGAAATTAATGCAAATTTAACAACCAAGTATTCCTCCAAGCTTACATTAGCCACAACATGTGACAACTCCATCACATTGTTGGCTAGGTCTAGATGCTCCTGCATCAGACTCCCAAAGTTTAAATTAATCATGATCTCTTGATCATGCACTTCTGATTTGTGTCCTCCTGGATCCCATACATGATTTGGTAGTCTGTCCTTGGTTACTGCTATTGTTGTTTGTCCCTCAAGTCTCCATCCTTTATGCTGTAATGCCCCATTTGCTATTCTCTCACTGTTTGCTACTGTCCTTTGCACATATTTTGTTATTGTTTTTCTCACTCTAATTCGTAGTTTTCCATTCCCTTCACCTGTACCATTCCTTCTAGCCAATCTTCCTTTCTTCTTTTGTCCTGTATTTGTTTTATTGCAATGGTATTGTATGAGTTTCCACAACTCATCCAATTCTTTGTCCACTTCACTTCTCATATGTTGAATACTGTTCTCCTGCATCTGATTGTGTTCTTGAATAAGAACATCATAATCTCTGTGTCCATAGCCTTCCATATACATTTCTGAAATGTAAAAATGCCTTCTCCATTTATTCTCTACAATAATTACAGGTCCTTCTGGTTTCTCATTCATGACTTCATCATTCCTTACTTCAAATTCCAGCATACCTATAACTCCACAAATTTCTTTAAATCTCAAAATTTTTCCTACTTGTTTAGCTACATGGAATATTTCTTCTTCCAGTAACTTCATTTCTACACTCTTAAGGATTATAGCATCATATTCATCTGCATCTAAAATGTCATCTTCATCTATTAATCTCATTTCTAGTTCAACACCCCCATACTATAGATTCAACACCATTTCATTTTTCTATGACGTTCTAATCTCATCCTTCATTTATTCGATCTATTCTTCAGAATTAACTTCTTGGTTCAGATTGACTTCACATTGCCTTTTTCCTACATATAAATCTTCATCAAAATTAATCAATTCAATAAACACAAATACTTTACCTTGCTTCCTCATTATTCCAATAGTTCTGACAACTCCATCATTCTCATTCAATTCTGGTTGTACAGTCTGATCACTTATTCTTTGGATTTCTTGCTTCTTGTTCAAAATACTTGACTTATGCCACAAATCTGTCATCTCATTTGGAATTTCTTCCAAGAGTTCTGCACAATCTTCATTGTCTACATCATCTGTCTTTAATGCTTCTTTACTCTGGCTTTATTCAAGGTCAATGATCTTCAATGACTGTTTAATATGTACATAATTTACTACAGCTATGTTTAACAGTTGCTTTTCCCTCTGCATCACATGATTATGTGAGTTTCCTTCACTTATGACAACACTAAATAGTTGCCTTACCTCAGTGTATCCTTTGATTTCAATAATTATTTTTCCATCCTCCTTTTGACTTATCCTTTGGATTTCATCTGACTAGACATCTTCTTTCACTTGGCTATAATTTTTCTCCTTGTTCTGCATATGACTATGAGTAGTCATCTCTCCACTTGTTAATATAACAGTTTCCAATAACTGCTTGTCTTTCTTCAAGTCTATATGACCTGCAAACACAAAACCACTTTCAGTTTTCAAAATACAATACCTTTGATTTTCTTTTGACGCTTCAAGCACCAATCCTCCATCATAGATCTTTTGGATTTCAACAAATTCTTCTTATTGTGACTCTATTTCTCTCAGTCCTTCCTCCTTTAACAAATCAATATGAATTTGTTCCAGTTCTTTGAACTCGTTTATCAGCTTTCCATTCCAACTTTTTTGCAATAGCTTCCACTTGACTCGTTTTTTCATTATCTATAAGTATCTTCAATCTTCACTTATTTTTCTTTGTACTGCTAGACTAACCTTTGGTTCTTCATTCTGTTGCCAGTTGCTATACTTTTGCAATCTAACGCCTTCCTCAAATTCACTCTCATGTAGTTGATCATCCCTTTCAAATTGTTGATTCTTTCCATATTCATCTTGCTTAATTAATACTTCTATCTCCTTCATGTCTCTGAGGACATAATTTCCTTGCTGCTCATGATTTTTCATCTCGCCTTCAAATAATCACTACTTAATTTCTCTGATTTCAGCATCATATTTATTAATGTTGTCTTCCACACCTTTTTCTCCATCAGGTTTTGCAAGCTTCATTTCTCTTTCGGGTTGCTTGAGAAATCTCTCCAAGAATTCTATTTCCTTGTGAAATCTCTCCATCAGTTCATCACAATTTCCATTCTCAGCTTCATTCTTTTCCTGGCAATCCTCCTAAGTTGTCATGTTTTCTACACTATCATATTGCAAGAATCTTTCATCAATTCTATTAAAAAAATTCATTGGTTTACCTTCTTGTAGTACCACTATGGCATTTTCATTAGACTTCTAGTCTATATCAACCTCATCTGATTGTTCCACACCAAACAGAATTTCATCTATGAACTCCTTCTGATGTCAGCACCTTCTTCCTCTAAAAGGGATTCTCCATCATACTTCACCTCAAGAGCTTCATTCCTATTTGTGTTAAATTTTAGGTATGGTCTATGCTAGAGCAATTTATTTCAATTTTCACAGTTAGCTCATTATTTTTTCCAGAATAGCAGTCACATCAAAATTAAAGTAAACTGCAGATAGAACATAAATATAAATCATATAAGACAAGCCAAGATAAGAGGACACAAGATGTGGTGCTAGCCAGGGACAAACCCCAATGTGGGGAAACCCTTGATCAATTCTTCTTTTATGTTCTTCAAGGTTCAGCAGAGAAAGAGAGAGAGAGAGAGAGAGAGAGAGAGAGAGAGAGAGAGTACATTTACAATAGAAGTCAACACTTTGACTTTTGATATCGGTAGAGATCAGTTGAAGACATATTACTTCAACTGATTCTCTAAGTTGACTCCTTCACCCATCATAGTGCTGCATCTTCTCCATTTTCTACACCTTACCGTGTAGTACTGTCATGCTGCATCATGCATCATCATGCTACTCATGATCTCATACATCACTGAGCTACCCGTACATCATGCTACCCATGATCTCATACATCATGTTGCCCATGCATCATGTTGCCCATGATCTCATCTATCATGCTGCCCATGAGCTCATATCATCATTCTGCTCATAATGCTGCCCATACATCATGCTACTCATGATATCATTATGCTGCCCATGATCTCATATCATCATGCTACCCATTCATCATGTTGCCCATGATCTCATTTATCATCAGTTGCATCATTGTCCTTCTGTTACTTCATTATACAGAAATATGCATATCATCCTTAGCTGCTTGCTATGGCTTGCAGCCTAGCGAAGCAGCTAGGCTATAATTCCTAAATCCTCCATGTTGTCCCATTATTTGGTGCATATAGAGTTTGTTGTCTTAACAGTCACCCCTCCATTGATAGCATTTAGGGCTGTTTAGACAGTGTATTATTGCCTTCACTAATGTCAGCATATGAGTGCCTCCCTTAACTGTGTTCAAGGTTGTTCCTTTTGACTGCATGTTAGGGTATCATTAAGACCGTAGTATGACTTTAGATAACTACGAATTCTTCCACACTTGACTGTGGTTATGACTGCAGCTAGGTCTCCATGAACAATGTATTATATTTCTTCATGCACAGTGTATTGATTGATTTTGGTTCCATATACTTTGACTACGACTACTTATACCCAAGTGGCTTCATATACCTACTCCCTAATTCGTAGATGTATACATCTCCATTGCCTGCGAATTCAAGACTGCGTTCTCAATTAGGGCATCATCATACTAGGCCAGTGTAATGCATAGTGTATCTCCTTCTCCAAAAACCCAAGATGTGGAGAGGAGATCACTTGAAGAGAGTTTCCAAATGACTTCAAATCCTCTTCTATTTATACTTAAATGTAGATGTTGAATAGACACGTCTATAGAGCTTTTGATACTACTCAAATTGCTAGTCCGCTTGATAATAATTACATAATCAAATTCAATTCATATCTCCATAAATACATATTGGAATCAGATGATCTTTAAATCAATCCTACACCTCTCAACAAGAGAGATCCAATAAAAATATCAGCTGCCACAAATAAGATGACCCACATGGAGTTTGGCCCTAGTTGAAAATTTTAACACTCCCTCTCAATTAGAGAGAACTCCATCTGCTGATCCATATGTCCAACTATATTATCTCTGCCATCAGTACCCTACACTTCTCTGCCCAGCTCTGTTGGCTCTAATCTACCTTGCTTAGCTCTAATGGCTCTGTTCTGCTCTGCTAAGCTCTGCTCGCTCTACTGGCTCTGTTCTACTCTTCTTAACTCTGCTAGCTCTGCTTTGCTTTTCTCAACTCTACTCAGCTCTGTTGGCTCTACTTTGCTTTCCTCAGCTCTACTAGTTGTGCTCTGCTCAGCTTAGCTTTGCTGAACTATGAAGAAGAAGAATTGATTGAGAATGTCTCATACCATTCTCCACTGACCTGAAGTCAGTCTCAGAGAGCATACCACTGGTCCCAAACTAGTCTCAACCAACCCAAAGTTAGCGTCATAGTGGGTACCACTCCTACCACTAGTCCCAGATTAGTCCTCCACTGACCCAAAGTTAGTCTCAGAGTATGTACCACTGGTCCCAAACTAGTATCAACCGACCCAAAGTCAGCATCATAATAGGTACAATGCTTACCACTGGTCCTAGACTAGTCCTCCACTGATCCGAAGTTAGTCTCAGAGTATGTACCACTGGTCCTGGACCAGTCTCAACTGACCCGAAGTCAATGTGATAGTAGGTACAACTCCTACCACTGGTCCTAGACTAGTATCATTGCTCCCAAATCAATTAATGTCATCCTAGCATAGCGAGTATGGTAGACACAACGATGCATGTATCGGTACTACTATGGTCCCTATCCTCATTTCCGTGCTCATTGATCAGATGATAGGTACTTCCCATGAGTCCCAGACTGCATGGGTAGGATGCCTTAACAAGAGAACATAATCAATCTTGTCCTCACAGGAGAACTAATCATCCTGCTACACAATCACCATGTAGAACACATCATCTAGGCCTCACATGAGAGCTAATATTCCTACTACATAATTGTCATGGAGAACACATCATCCACACCTCACAGTAGAACTAATAATCCTGCTACATAGTCGCCATGGAGAACACATCATCCAAACCTCACAGGAAAACTAATCATCCTACTACACAGGAGAGCGAATCATCCTGTCCCACAAGAGAGCGAATCATCTTGTCCCATAAGAGAGTGAATCATCTTGTTCATAGGAGAGTGAATCATCCTATCCAAAGGAGAGCGAATCATCCTGTCCCACAAGAGAGTGAATCATCTTGTCCCAGTGTGCACCACCAGGGGAGGGTGAGTCACCCTATGGTTGTATGTTGCTCCGGTAATAGCTACAAACTCCCAACACTCCTAGAGCTCAATGTATGCAACATGCAGGAGCCTTTTACAAGGGTCTCTCGACGACTCCAAGTCATTCATGAAAATAAAAAATTTGACCTTTCCCCGGGGATTTGACAAAGTGTAGTGACCTGTACATCATCTCAGTGTGATGGAGCCTCCTTGCTCATTGACTTACCATATCCCAAATAAGGTAGTATCTGGTGTCTATCTACTGGAGCAATCATTGAATACAAGATTCCTCAATAATCGAATGCCACCTCTTCTTGTCATAGAGAATCATAGTGGTATTCATCATGTGTACTCACTGAAGAGTTTCCACAACCAGGCAACTTCATACGAGGTGATAATCGTAGTTATGTATTCAGTCTCAGTGGTACTTATAACAACCGACTTCTGCTTCCTACTCATCCATGATATCAAAGAAGAATCCAAAGAGAACCAGGACTGAAAAGTGCTCTAGTGATCCTCCACACTACCTGCCTAGTCAGCATTCAAATAATCATGCAGTCTTGATATTTCCGGTAGTGTATCTCAATCCATGAGAGATTGTGCCTTGAAGATATCTCAGAATATTCTTGGAATCAATCCAGTGAGGCTCAACCAAATATGAGCTCACCATGCTAACTGCAAAACATATGTCCGAAATCCAACTCCCTCTTACTTCTACAAATGAGAGGGTCTGCACCTGTCAGAAATAGTTCGTCTGCATAAGGTGCCAGTATGAGAAGTCTGTCATCCACAACCTTCGGGTAATGGTTTGGATTGGCTTCACTCCTACTGAATCTCAGCTTCATCAAATAACTTTCAATCCTCTCATACTACACCCGAGGTGTTTCGCTTCAAACCGTAAAGGGATTTCTTCCACCTGTATACATGGGATTCCCTGTTCATGAATCTCAAACTCCACGGGTTGTTCCAAACCTGTGGACCTGCTGCATGAGGGGAATGGTCCCCTTGTAATATTTTCCTTTGGTACATATCAGACATGTACCTTCATGCTCTTTTTGAATTCAGGCATCCTAGTCACCATTTGACTCAAAGACCTCCGGTGCTGAGTCAATGATCATGGTCCCCAGTGGACTTGATACAACTTGATACAACATTGAACTCAAAAACATATTTGAAAAATATATTTTCAAACACATACCTTTCCATCAATGAGTGCCACCCTATAAGCTTTGACTTCCATTGCTGAAATGGACACCAGGTTCTTCTTGCGATTAGGTACATAAAAGAGATTATGTAAATGAATCGAGTTACCTTAATTCAATTGAGGGGTAACATTCCCTACACCCTTAGATCTGAACTTCCCAATAAAGTGATCTTTAAGTAGGCCATCAGAAACTTTCGCTATGCCATTCTGATAATATTCTCTACTTCCACTTCACACTTGGTGAATTTGAACCCATTGATCCTTTTGTCTTGTCCCAATTGTTGTTAATGATTTCCCTTTCACTCTTGTTTGGGCATTGTCTTCACCTTAGCTCTGATACCATGTTAAATTTTGGGTATGTTCTATGCTAGAGCAATTTATTTCAATTTTCACAGTTAGCTCCTTAACTTTTCCATATTAGCAATCACATTAGCATTAAACTAAACTGTAGATAGAAAATAAATATAAATCATAGAAGACAAGGCAAGACAAGAGGACACAAGATGTGGCGCTAGCTAGGGACAAACCCTAATGTGTGGAAACCCTTGATCAATTATTCTTTTATGTTCTTCAAAGTTCAACAAAGAAAGATAGAGAGAGAGAAAGAGTGCATTTACAATAGAAGTTAGCACTTTGACTTTTGATATCAGTAGAGATCAGTTGAAGACATATTGCTTCAACTAATTCTCTAAGGTGGCTCCTTCACCGATCATAGTGTTGCATCTTGTCCATTTGTTGCACCTTACCGTGTAGTACCATCATGCTACATCATGCATCATCATGCTAGTCATGATCTCATACATCACTGAGCTGCCCATGATCTCATACATCATGCTGCCCATGCATCATGTTGCCCATGATCTCATCTATCATGCTACCCATTCATCATGCTACCCATGATCTCATCTCTCATGCTGCCCATGATCTCATACATCATGCTGCCCATGATCTCATCTATCATGTTGTCCATGATCATTATTCTTCATGCTACCCATGATCTCATATCATCATGCTTCTCATAATGTTGCCCATACACCATGTTGCTCATGATATCATTATGTTGCCTATGATCTCATATCATCATGTTTCCCATTCATCATGTTGCCCATGATCTCATTTATCATCAACTGCAGCATTGCCCTTCTGTTACTTCATTATACAGCCATATGTATATCATCCTTAGCTGCTTGCTATGGCTTGTAGACTAGCAAAGCAGCTAGGCTATAATTCCTCAATCCTGCATGCTGTCCCATTATTTTCCACGTATAGAGTTTGTTGTGTTAACAGTCACCTCTCCATTGACAGCGTTTAGGGATGCTTAGAAAATGTATTATTGCCTTCACTAATGACAACGTATGTGTTGACACCTAATCTTCTGGAATGTGAACAGTCATCAAGAAGATGAACTGATCAGTCACATCCATGTATATAACAATAGCTACCTAATGAAATAATCGTATCAGTTTTTCTGGAGTTACTCCTGGCCTGACATGGTATCAGAGCACAGGTCCTAGGTTCCTTTTTTTGTCGTGCCTTGTAACTCCTCTATTCTTTGTCCACTGCCTTCTGCCTGAAATGCGTTAAACTATCCTGGTCTGTACGTTGCTGTCAATTTTTTCTGAACCATACTCTGGTCCGTTCGTAAAGCGTTGTAATGGTGTTCGTTGGTAAAGCTTTGCAATTGTGAACTTGTATTGAACGCTGGTCTGTTTAACGCTGAGTTGTATAATGTTGTTTGTATGTTCTAAAACTACGTTGAATGCATATGCTGGTGTATTAAATGTATTAACGGTGTTATGTTATATGGCGTTGAATATATATTAATCATGTTTATATTCCTTTAAAATCCCAAGAGGGTTTGAATGATACCATATCTTCTGCGAATTCACGAATCTTTTTCCGCCCTCGCAAGTATTATCTGGCACTGAGACCGTGGATATTGTGGACTGGGCATGGGTGCCCCCCCCCACCGCCATTACGAGAAGAAGCAGAGCAATACATTTTGCTGCTGCTGCCATAGTCGAACAAGGCCGAATTGTGAAGGGAGTTGATTGCTTCTTGTTTATATATGTATAAGGGACGAAGGAGAGGCGGCGAACCGTGTGCTTCATCCGGAAATGTGGATGCAATAACAGCTGGTTTCTCTGTGGGTGTATGCGTTGAATAATATATATATATATATATACATATTGACCAGCATGCATATATATATTGAATAGTTTGCAGCCGGTTTCTCTGTGGGTGTATTCGTTGAATAATATATATATATTGACCAACATGCATATATATATTGAATATTTTGCAGCTGGTTCAGCCGGTTTCTCTGTGGGTGTATTCGTTGAATAATATATATATATATATATAAATATATATATATATATATATATAAGAGAGAAGAGAGAGAGAAGATATATATTATATATATATTGGACCAACATTCATATATATTGAATAGTTTGTATAGAATATGAACTGAATTTGTAAAATGGAATATGGTGGATGTATTATATGAGGATCCTTTTATAAACATTGGAGGGATTTGAAGAAACATAGTACATAAAAGTATTTGAAATCTTTTTGCTCTTTTGAGCACAATTTCACTGTATATCAGTAGAAGTATTTTTTTTCTATCAGCAGAAGTTTTTACAGAATGCATTCAATCATCTCTATCGTAGGAATAGTTCTCACTGGCAAGGAGAACTATCCTGATTGGTCCTGGATGATACAACACACCCTCATCTTCAATGAGTTGTGGAAAGGAGTGTGTGTCGGAGAAGGAGACAGTGACCTAGAAAATCCTACCTCAGACAAAGAGCTCGCCATTTGGGAAAACAAGAACAACAAAGCGTATGCATTAATCACAGCATCTGTAAATTAGGAGGTGTGTCGCCACATTTCATCATATTCAACTACCTTTGAAGCTTTACAAAAGCTGAAAGAACTCTATGACTCACATTCTGCACTTGAAGTCTTCCAACTCATGATTAAACTCTTCACTCTTGAACTGCAAAATAATGATCCTCTTACTCTTGCATCTGAAATAAAGTCTATAATGCATGATATCAAATCCACTAAGGTTGATCTGGATATCTCTTTTATTGCTTTTCTCAAGGCACTTTATCCTACATACTCCAATGATCTTGAGTCTTTGCAAGCAAATGGAAATCTCAAAGATATAACCTTTGACTCTCTTGTGAAAAGTTTGTTGAAAGAGAAAAATCCTTTGGAAAGAAGACAGCCCCTGAATCTTCTGAAGAGACTGTATGCCTGACTCATAAAGAAAAGTATCCTGCTCAAGATTCTACAAGAGGAAGAGGTGGACGAAGAGGAAGAGGAAGATATTTCAGAGGCAGGGGGGGCATACATCCTCAAGGAGAAAAGGCAGATTACATTGTATTCGCTGCAAAAGAAATGGATCACATGATGCCTCTACATGCAAGCTACCATGGGACAAAATTGAGCAGAGAAGAAACCAACAGAAAGGTAAAACTGATGATATAGACAAAGGTAAAGCACCTTAATCTGCTCACTATGTTGAGGCACAATGTAACATTGGAGTAAATGAAGATTTTTTTAATACTTCACTTGCTTCCTGGAAAAATGATTGGCTGCTTGATTCAGGAGCAACCTGTCACTTGACTCATAGAAAAGATTTTTTTGAATATTTCACTGACAATGTTGATGGAGTAGTTGTAGGAATATACATGGTAAGTTCCTCAGACAGAACACCAAAAGGACACCGCTCACAAACAGATCACAGATCAATACACCAGTATTTTGATGTGGTTAAAACCCTCAGAAGAGGAAACAGTCCACGGCCTGCGCCAACGTGGCTACTACAGGCAATTTATTAATAAAAGAATGAAAATTTACATAAGCTTCTCTCATGCACGGCTAACCTACAAATGACCCTCCATGCGCTTTAAATAGAATTCATGGACCAATCGGGTGTCAAGCCACGGATCAAGTGTCGGTAATACCGAGGAGAGAATGAACCGTCGGATCACTAATATCGTGACCGTCGGATTGTAAGTTACAAAATGTACAACGGTAAAGAAACACACTTTACCTAACTCTATACTAGACCAAGTTGAACTTAACTATTTCCTATGTGTCAGAATATCCTAACATTTATCTCTACTGGCTTAAAGTATGACTTTCATCTACCAATAGGGAAGAGACATCAGATCAGCCGTCTTGCTCATCAGGTAAGAAATTGATCCTTAAGTTGATCTGGAGCTCAGCCAAGCCACAACTAAAGTTTGTCTCTTTGATAAGAGGACTCATAGGAATGTATTAATTAATATAAATATAAATTAACACTACAATACAAGAAAAGGGATAGAAAACCTAAATCTATTTCGATTAGAAAGATGTAGATCTAACCCAATTGAGAGAAAGATAACTAATTGAATTGAGATTTAAATATGTCTGGCTTATAGTGAATGTCAAGTTAACGAAGTAGTTCAATTAATTAATACTATGATTACCAAACATATCTTGTTCAAATATCCTTTAACCAGAATTATTAATCAATAGCATTTAGGAAGTAGTTCACAAAAATGACGATGATTAGTAATCCAACAACTCGAATGGTTAAACAATAATACAAGGAAATAGTTCACATAATATTATTGTTTGTTAAGACACAATTAAAAGGTTGATCTCTGAGTAAGTAGTTACTTAGAAATCGGAGTTTAGCACATAAGAGCAGAGATAAACAACAGATAATTGCAATAAATCACTCATAGACAATAGTGCACAAATATGACTGAAAATCACAATTCTATGCTATTATAAAATGAAACTAGTATTTAAACAATAGTATCTTGAATGCAATTTATTAAGTCCAATTCCCTTTCTCTAATCTCCAACAGTCATCTACAACTCATAAACTTTGTTAATGAAACTGGAGTTGCAATTGTGCAAGTGTTGCTCATCATACATAGTTCAGATATGTAAAAGGTAAATCTCTCTATTCCTCGGATCTGAGATTAAACATTCCTCTCCTCTATCCCTATTACAGTAGTGATTTTAGAATCTTGAATTGCAGAGTAGAGAAGGCCTTTTTCCATGATTCTAATCCTCTCTAACTCAACCCAACAATGAGCATTTATACATGATTTAGAACTAATAAAAAATTCCCCAAATCTCTCCACAACAGAGTTAATTATAGCATATATGGATTTAATTGGAATTTTGGCTAAAATGCAGATGAGGACAGTGGAACAGATTGCTCAGTTTGGTTTGCGCAGATAAGGATGATCTTGCTTTCCTCTCACTTGTTTCGAACCGATAGGTGAAATTATATGCGAGGAACAACCTATTCAACAAGTTTCTTCTATTACAATATCCCTTTACCATCTAGAGGAATTTCATTGATGATAGACTGGATTTATTTCAATACTGGCCTTAATCGCAAATATTTGTTATAACAAAAAATAGAATTAGCGATGGTGTAAAATAAAATTTGTAAACAAACTCTAATTATTCAATAAAACCAATAGAAAAATCAAGTGGATTTTTCAATTAATATGACAGCGGGCCTTAGAAGTGATAAGTGGCAAGCATTAACCGATATCGGGAAATGGACATCAGAGTCGTTAACAATGGCTACAATGTAGAAATTCCGATATATAACGGACGTGATATAAATAGTAAGATGTGGTTTATATGCCCATTGAATCCAGAAATATATTGACAATCAAAAGTTTAGTTTTAGATCTAAAACTTTTGTGATCCATAATGTAGATACAAGTCTTTCGGATTAATCACATCATTAGGATTTGGTTGACACTTCGAACCAACTAATGTGGTTCATCTTCAGGACAAGGTTCGAACCTTGTCCTGAAGATGAACCACATTAGTTGGTTTGAAACATTGACCAAATCCTAACGATGTGATTAATCCGAAAGACTTATATCTAAGTTTAGTTTTATCAGAGATTTACATAGTGCGATCATTAACAAAAATTACGATATGTGTGCAAAATCAGGATTTGAGTTAGTCCGTTTAAATAACTACATCAGATCCGTAAAGCTAACAGGTGGCAGGCAAAGGTGTATATCAGAAGATTTAAGATATCAGAGTTTTTATGACTATTACTATATAAAAAGTTCCGATGTAAGGGGTAGATGTGATGTTTTGATTAGACCATCGTTGATACGCATATCGGGTCCAGATATCGGAAACTGACAGATATCAGAATTCGGAGGGTGGGAAATTGGAATATCGGCAATGGAAATATTACGAAGATTGGAGATCGCTATCAGAGAGAGTGTTGTATCAGAGATCAGAGATTAGAGGGATATGTTGTATCGGAGATCGAAGGGATATTTTGTATCGGCATATCGGCGAGAAACACCATGTCGGAGTATCGGAGAATACATACCAAACTGTATGTTTCACTTGACTTCTTCTTCATTGTCTTAGAGGAATACATGCCAAACTTGGAAGATGAAGTAAAAGATTATGTTTCCTATCAAGGCTTGGAGATAGACTCACCAACTTGAGCAGAACCTTTCTTCTATTTATACAAAGTTTTTTGCTTACATTTGGAGGTATGACCATAAGAGCTTGCTTCTTGGAGCTAGGAAGAGAGTCTAATTGCATAATCTTAGATTGTTTCCTAATAAGATGCTTAGATAAAAGATAAAAAAGGGAATTTTAAACTCATTTCGTAATGCATACATATTATAATAAAATCTAGCAAAAAATATTTGAAAATGACCTGTTAGCTTGGATAGAATGAAGTATATGCATTTGTCATCCCTTTTGGTTTTTCCACACCCTTTCAATTGTTCCACAGGTAACTTGAATTCAATGAGATAATCTTCAATAGATGCATTCTCATTAGGTAAAAAAGGCACAAAATTCATTGACTTTACCAAATAAGGAAGCCAACTTGTCTCAATTTTGTTTTGGAATTTTGCATTCATTGATATGAAAAACAAAGTATCTTTAAAAAATGCAAGACAATGAGATTCATGGCTTTATTAAATTGGTTTTAATAGGAAAACTTGTTAATTTCCTTGGTAAACATTGCTTGATCTTCAAGTAACATTTTATAAATCTCTTTAAATTATAGTATATGTTGTATCTTGAGTTTCTATGTGTGATAATTATGGAGTAATTAGGAGCTCAATAGTACTTGATTTCAAATAGATGATATTCATATTCCAATGGGCCACGTTGCATAAAATCAAATCAATACAACATACAAATCTAAAATCTACTCCATGGAGAACTCACATATTAGTAACATGTGTGATTCTTGGACATAATCTCAGATCTAAAGGATGAGGTTTGCCACACAATTTTTCACATAATTTTTTGATATAGTAGACAAGGCACCATAGACACTAGAAAGATGGCCTTGTGTATGCACTGGGAATGCATTCACAATAGCCAATTCCTCAAATAACTCATGTTCTACATAAAGCATGATCAAGGTCTCACAAAAAACTATTGGGATAGTTGTGAATGTGACAGGATGGCAATCAACAACTTGGGAGGAAAGACCATATCTGGATTCTTTGTTTGATTGTTTAATTGTATAAGAAAAAAACCATTCTCGTAAAAACTTTAGAAAGTTGATAATATTTGTGACTTTGTCGAGGTGATCTAGACATTGCAAACAAAGAGTGAGTCATTCACCTCAGCTGATGTGATATGAACAAAGAGGAGGCAAGTCCATGTGACAAGCAGATAAATAGTGCCATGATCTATCAAATGTAAGTACAAATAGTACATGAGTAACTCTTTGATCACATATTATATATATATATAGATATATATCTTAAAGATCACAACCTCCAAATATATCAGCGGAAAAATGAGAAGGAGCTTGCAGAGATTATGTTACTACCATGAAGATATTTAAAAGAATATCCCAAAATAAAAAATAATAAACACTTGCAAAAGCAAAAAAAAATGTCTATAAGAGAGAATGTAAATAATCTATTGGATTGGTTGTGTCAAAAACACCAAATAATGTCTCCTATGTATAACAATGAGAGAGGCCCAATGTTTAGTAAAGGGTAATTATACAACTAGGGAAATAAGAGTGTCTACATAAACTTACAACTAACAATAATTGATTGCATTGGAAAAGAACACTAACACCCCATGTCTACTAAAACATACTTAGAGTTTTTATTACACATATCTTATCTCTTTCATGTTGGGCTCTAGAAAGCACCTCTCACATAATGAAATCACTTCAAATATATGAATGATTATTTTGTCATTATATGTTTAATTTCTTTAATATATCATTTGTGATTCAAACACAAAACAATGGTTGTAAGATATAGTACCTAAATACATTTCAAAAATTAATGAGATGTAGGAAAATAATAAAATACAATGCAAGTATTAAAAAATTAAATGAAACAAAAAAAGGGAAGATAAAGAATAAAATGAAATGATGAGAGAAAAGGAATACAAAGAATTATTTCTTTTTTGTATTCCACATGAATGTAGTAGGTTGCATGACATGTGGCTACTAGTAAATCTCTGGGGGTCTATGGCATGTCCTCCTCTCTGTAAATTAGGTCACAAATGGGGGGATTTGAACCTTGGATCTCTTAGTTATCTTAGGACTCACGTTACTCCGATCACCAAGGGAGTTCACTGCCTAGGATGATAAAGACTTAAATACAATAAAATGAAATGAAAAGACAAGAGAAAAAGGTAGAAACCAATGGCAATTGAACTTTAGTCTCTTGTCCTTTCCATTACATTGGATCTACTATATATTATTGTGACCGAACTATCAAATGGTATTTTTAGGGTAGAATAAGTGATTGCAAAGGAAGAAGAGGTATGTAGATTGTTGAAAGGCCATGTAGCTATGAGTTATTTGTAAGGAAATCATTATATGTTGGGGTTTTATCCTTTAGGTTTTCAAGTGAGATTTAGTGTCTTTGTGTGATCAATTTTTTTTTCTTTACGTCCATTCTTCTCGAATTATGAGATAAGTGACCATTAACAATAAAGTTTCAAATATTTGTTTTAATAAAAAAATCTTTAAAACCCAAATTTATTTTTAAAAAATGTTATTACATTATTTCAATTGAGTTTCTAATTTCATTGATGAATTCAATGACAACAATTAAAAGTAGACACAATAATGTCTTCTCCACTACCGTATATAATCTAAATTTATTTTCATGATTATTCACTGAAAGAGTATCTTCTAAGAGGTTATATGCTTCCTTATAATATCTTTGGAAAGTTCCCACAATTCATTCTCAATGCCTTGAAGCTACATAACCCGACAGAATGTTCTCATCTCCTTGGGGGTCATACAAATTGAAGATTTGTTATATTTATACCTTTTCCATGCATTGAGCTAAATTTTGTAACCAATATTTAACTTATTGAATTAATTTACAAACATCATTAATTTCCTCTCTAACAAAGGGATAAGCAATCTTTTATGTTTTATAGAAAATCATTGGAATCATGTTTGTTTGTCTCATGTGAAAGAGTCAGTGGTGAATGTTAGGTCCCGATAATACTAGTGTAGCCCCTCTATTTTTATTTTTTTGCCCCATAGAAGCCCGCTATTATTATTATTGTTCCCTTACATTATTATTTTTATTTAGGCCCTAATTATGTTTTTACCCTTTAGACTCCTATATATACCAAGGAGGTCTTGTCATTTGAATTATCCAAGAATTATTGATTTATGTGATGTAAAAGGAGGTTCCCCTATTGAAGTAGGTTATTATGAAGTCTTTGGTCTATATTTTCCTATGTTTCTCTGTTATTTTGATCTAGATATATAACATTTGGTATCAAAACTCTTGATCTAGAGTTTTTTATGCTTCAAATAGGTCATCGTGGCATTTTTTTCTATATTTTTCTGTGAATCTTCAGACCATGGAATTGTTACCACGTGGAGGCAAAATATTGATGAACATATAGTTAAAATTTAAAACCTTGGTTCACTATATTTTTGGATATATGGTCCAAGGAAGTTATGGTTTTTGTATGCTCCAGAATTCAGTCTCAAACATGTGTCCCAAGGAAAATCATCATAACTTTCTCTTTGAGCATCAGATTTGAATTCCATAAAAATCGACAGAAATTGCATAGACTATGGTTTCTCAAGTATTATTTTCAGGGCCGAAGGTTGAAACAATGTCATGTGGCATCCAGTGTAAGTTCTCTTTACTAAACTAGCCCATAATTAAGCCATCATGGGAGATTTGACATAACTTTATCTTGAATAATCCAATCTTGATCTAACTTGTGGCATTAGAAAGAATAGAGAAAGAGCTATGTAGGATGTAATTTCAGACCTTGGGAGGTCGAAATCATATATATCCAACAGTTTCAAGGTCAACCATATCGACAAACTCAAAATCAAGATCTTAAAAGTTGTGTATTTTTAAATTTGCATAACTTTTGTTTGAAAAAACAGTTTGAAGTGATTCTAAGGGAATAGTGAAGCATAGATATATTTAATTAGTCCCAAAATGCCTCCCAAAAAAAAAAAAGGGGGGGGGACATGGAAGGTTTAAAAGAAGACATAAAAGGGGACATGGAAGTTTTGACAAAGTTGCTACAAGAAAGGATTCCTAGTGGTGACAAGGTATTCCATGAAACCCATAATGAGAACAAAAGAAATGTGAATCATAATTTTAGAGACTCTAACTTTGGATTGAATACCAACCATATTCCAAATATTGATATGAGGAAGTTTTATGGCAAGGATCCGATAACATGGATACTACAAATGGAGCAGTTCTTTGATCTACACAATGTGCAACATACACAAAAGGTACACATTTCAACTTTCTATTTAGAACTTAATCAATTTGTGTGGTATCGATGGCTTCTTTCTAGTAAATCACTTGTCACCTGAACAATTTTTATGGAAGAATTGAATGCACATTATGAGATACAAAGAGGAATACCTTCTTTAATAGCCAATTGATAAATCTCAAACAAAAGGGTTCAGTTACTAAGCACACTAAGGACTTGTAACAACCATGGGTTAAAAGTTCATGTGATAAAGTTAATAAAGGAAAAATAAGACTAAGGTCATGGGACACGTATTCCAAGATGAATGTTGGGCAAGATATACTAGTGGGCATCACTTGTTGTTTATTATGGCTAAATGGAAATTAGCAAAGGCTTTAAAAAGGCAAAGAGATATTAATTGGAATTTATTTATGAAAATAAAGGAAATTGGGAGAAAGGGAGATGAAAGGTCATTGGTTGCATGTCAAGAGGAAAATGAAGGAAAATAGAGGAAAAATGAATAAATTAGAGGCCTCAATGATAAAAAAGCTTCTGAGGATCATTTCACGGCTTTTGTCAGTTTTGGTCTTATCCTTTTGACAATTTTGTTTTGGAATTAGTCTCAAAGAGGAAAAGAGCACCAAGAGGAGAAGGAAAACAAGCAAGCAAGGGAAGGACAAGGACAGAAAAGGAAAGCAAGGATCAAGGAATTAAAGATTGGATCAAGTGTCTTTAGTGGGAATACTTGTAGGTAACAGGTTGCATGTATGATTTCCTAGCTGGTTTTGGTATGCACGGTATATGCATGTGTGTATTTGGTTTGTTGTTGCCATTGGAATGGGTTTTGTTGGGCTTTGACAGTGGTTTTAGCCTTGCCTTACCATTTCTGGATAGCCATGGTGTGGTGGGATTCATTCTTGGTTGAGATTTGGATTGTCGAAAGGTTTTGGATCCAGGTGAGGTCGTCTCAGGAAAATCCCAACAGTTAGGGGTGCAGATGGCTTTCTCCTGGAAACCCTCAACAAGTGGGTGGAGACAGGAAAATTCCTCAAGGGATGGTGAAGGAATACTGAGGCATCCAAACTCGGTTTGGTTTTGTCATATCGGGACCGGTTTAGGTGAGATCACAGTAGTGAGAGGGTGGAGTTGGTTTAACCTCTGGATTCCCTTGGTTGTTTATGCATTGGTTTATGCCATGAGATCCCGCATTCATGCTTGGAATATGGCATGGGGGTGATTGGTTGAAAGAAATATTTGGTTCAGCCCTATGGTCGGCTAGTATGTGGAAGTCTCTAATGGGTTGGCTTTTGCAGCTGTTAATAAGAGTTAAGTTCCTCTTATATTTTATGAGTAAGTGTACTTGTTATTACATGGCTTTAATGGTTGTTCTATCATTGTTATTTATTGGGTTATATGCTGATTATAAGCATGGTTTTATGACATATCCAAGTTATGGCTCTTATCATGTTTGATTGATAAATGAATGGTTATTGAATGCATGACCTAATGGATGTTATTGCTACTATTGTGAGAAGGCATTAGTCCTTCTTGGTAAACCTTAGATAAGTTTCAGATCTCTATGCTCAAATATGCATTCATTACCTATAGATCTCATGTTCTCAATGTGTTTGATGGAATGATGGTTATGGTTAGACCAGGTAGGTCAATTCCTTGTTTAAGTTTTGTGTTAAAATATGTATCTGTGTGTCATTCATCATTCTGGAAAGTCTCATAAAGTTATGGGTTGTGGTCTGGTGACTAGACTTGAAAAAGTGGCTTAGATCTCGCGGTCACTGGCACAAAATTGGGTAAAAGAACACCACAATTGCTCCCTTGTAGGCCCATGCATATGACTAGAGGGTTACAATCGAATTCAGGCAGCGTTATTCTAGCATCTGGAAGTCCAGATCAGTGAAAAAGCAAGTTAACTTAGGGGTTGGGCACTTGGAGTGGTTGGTTAGCTCATGGGGGTCCTGTAGCACGTGAGGGAGGTCACTAAGGTCTTGTTTTGTTGATTCCATTTCCTTAATTTTATCTAGGAGGTTGAATCATATCATAGTAACTCTTATGTGACATATTTACCCCAGTAGACCTGTAAGCTTGGGTAAGTGTGGGAGGAGGGTGTTACAGATTGGTATCAGAGCTCCCAGGTTCAACACTTGGAATAGATGGGCATAATGTGTTCGTCATGCATACATGTAGATTGTATATGCATTTGTTATGTATGCATGGTGATGGTCATTGTTGTAATTGTGTTGTCATGTAGAAGTTGATGATGTTGATGTTGGGATGTGTTTGTCATGAATTCATATTGGTTGTATATACATTTGTCATACATGGTCAGTGCTTATATGTTGTTATGCATGCATTGTCATGGTTATGGTTATGCCTACATGGTAGGTCACGCATGCATCGTGGGGTTCATTATGTAGTTTGTGTCATCATGATGTTGTTGGTATGTTATAATGTTGATATGTTGGTTGAGATAGAGTGGGAGAAGAAGATTATTAGGGCGAGGTTGCAACATTAGACCTCAGGGTAAGAGCAGATCGTCATACATGTTTGTATGTTGGGCATGCATATATGTTGGTTAATGATTGTTATATGAATTAGGGTTATATATATGTTTGTCATTCTATTGTTGTTGCGGTTACATGCATGATAGATGCTAGTGAATCAATGTGGTCATATGCACGTTCCTCGAGTAGTCATGCATGGTAGTTAACTTGTTGTTATGCATTGCGGTCATATGCATGATGGTTATGGTCATTGAAGCTAAGATCTTGATGTTATATGTATCATGCTAATCTAGATTGGCCTGTGCAGATGGTTATGGTTATGATATTAAGGTATGAGTCAATATATTTGTGATATTGTGTCGTACTAATCTGGATTGACTTGTGCAAATGTGATAGCCTCCCCTAAGATAAATTGAGGTATGAGTTTGGTTATGTCATCTATTTGGTTCATATAACATGGTGTGTTTATAGATTTTCGAAATGTTTGATTAATTAAATGATGTGAGTATGTGTGTCTATAAGATTGCATGAAGGAATGATCTTGTTTTAATATGGTTATTATAACATGATATGTGATGAGATAGTTGACATGTACTTGAATGCTAGTGGGTGCTAGTTTTAATATGATGACTATGATTATGAATAGATTATGACATGGTTGTTACTCTTTGTAAAGGTTGATTTCAAATTAATAGATACGATGTATTTATCTTTGGAACATGTGGCTGATATGTGTGAACAATTGCAGGGAAACATGCTTGGAATTAGTGTGACAAGGTAATAGTTGATTTGTTTATATAAATAATAGTTGGGTGATGTGACAGTACATAGTAAGTCTCTATTGCAACAAGGTAAAATTTAAAAGAAACTAATTGGGTGAGAATTCCTTTGGCTGTGTTTGGAAACCGCAATTCCAAATGAATGAGTGCTTTGCATGAATACAGGAAGTCTTCTTAACCTTGATTTTTTCTGACATTATGTGGATATGTGATAGATTCATGAACGTGTATTTGATAGGTATAACAATTGGTTTCTATTTATAGTTGGATATGTCAAGGGAATTGAAGTCCTTGAGAGATGACGTCGATGTGTTCAATTACAAGGCGACGTGCTTGGCACAACAAGGTAAGGCAACCAATATATTGTTATATTTATTTATACACTGACATTCATGTGGTTATGGAAGTATGATGCAAGGAGTTACATTGCAAAAGAGAATGCCATGAAATCTTGAAGAAGGCTTGGGTTGATCTTTCCCTTGGAAGAATTCAGAACCATGGGGACTGAGTCATGGTGTTTGTTGTTAGTCTTGTGCTTTCAGTGTTTTGTGATTTGAATGTGCTTGATTTGTAGTTTTGTTTATATATGGTGCATTATCATGCCACTTTGTTTATGGTGTCATTTTTCTATTGATTTTCCATGGTTTTCTTCTTATTTGTTTCTTTCTCTTTCCATTTATGTCTTGAGGGTCTTTGGAATTCGTTGGGAAAATAGGAAGTTAATGGAGCTCGGGGAGAGTTGCGTGATACTCAACAAGTATTGTAGACTCAAATGAAGTCTATTGCATGTATAAGGGCATCTGAAGGTAAGAATATGATAGTCAGTTGGCCTGGTTGGGTCCACTGGGATAAATGGACAGTGGTAGGACAATCATGAGGAAGGTAGCCAGGAAAGGTAAAGTGAATGGATTTGAGCTGTCAAATGTCTTGGTTGTGTTGGGAACTATTGTTCTTAATGTTGTGCATGTTATGCATGGATAAAGGGAGTTCTCTTAACCTTGACCTTATGATATTTGGTAATTATGTTGTGATTATGATTATGTTGATGTTTATATAAGTATATATGCATGTACAAATGTCGTTATTTGACAGGTTTTTCAGGGATCATGATTATTTTATGTTGATATATATATGTGTGTGTGTGTGTGTGTGTGTGTGAATGTATGACAGGGTCATCAAATATCATTCATGTGAAGGAATGATTGCTTATGTAGGTGAATGTCATGAAGAGGTTCATAGTCTTATGAAGAATCAAGTGGGAAGAGTAGCCCTGATAGATCTGTGAGGTCAGTATCATGTGAATATGATTTGATATTATGTGCTTATGTTATGCCTATGTTTATGTTATGGACAGACTATGCTGAAGGATACATCAGCTGAATGAAAGCAATGTGATTTGCGACATGTTAGACAAGCATGGATAGTGGAAAAACACTAGAAGTAAGGTTGCTTAGTAGTGTCATTGTGGTTTTTGGATGTGCAGTACTGGTATTGTGTACATGTTGTATATGTGGTGTTGTGTACATATGGTGTTGCGTACATGTTGGATATGTGTTGTTGTGTACATATGGTGTTATGTACATGTTGTATATTTAATGTTATGTACATATGGCATTGCGTGCATCCTATACATGTGGTGATACATACATGTGGTTTTGTGTGCATGATTGTACATGTGGTGTTGTGTACATGTTGTACATGTGGTATTTTGCGTAGGTGGTGTCGTGTACATGTCGTGCATGTGGTGTTGTGTACACGTCATGGAGGTGGTGTCGTGTACATGTGGTGTTGGGTACACGTTGTGCAGGTGGTGTAATGTACCTGTGGTATTGTGTACATGACATACATGGTGTGGTGTGTATATGTGGTAATGTGTCATGTGTCTTATGTAGTCATTGTATCGTGACATGTGCGTTAGTGGTATTGTATGGTGTGTACGTATATGTGTTTTGTTGTACACTAGGTGTAGATGTGTTGTGTTGTACACCAGGTGTAGGTGTATGTGTTGTGTTGTACACCAGGCATAGGTGTATGTGTTGTGTCTTACACCTAGTGTAGATATATGTGTTGTCTTGTACACCAACTATAGGCATATGTGTTATGTTATACATTGTGTACGTGTGTGTGATACAATATGATGGGATAGGTAGGTATTGGATTGCCTCGACCCTTGTTGTTGCTATTGAGGGTTGAGGCAGTTTAGCCTTTGAGGCATTTTAGTCTCAAGATACCCTTTTTTCTATTGAGGGTTGAGGTGGGTTAGTTCGGGATACCCTTGTTTCTATTGAGGGTTGAGGCGATTTAGTCTTTGAATGCCCTTATTGTTGATGTTGAGGGTTCAGGTGATTTATTCTCGGGATACTCTTATTGTTGGTATTGAGGGAGGAGGTGGTTTAGTCTCCAGATTCCTTTATTACTTAAAGAGAAGAGAAGGCACTAGGTTCTTGCCAGGTTTGGCAACTGATTCATGTGTGTACAAAAAGGACAAAGAACAAATGCAGAAGAAAAAGAATCATTTGAAAGATAAGTATCAGTATTTGATTTTATTTTTAATGATACATGTGATTTATGACTCTAATTTATGATGGTTACATGTGATCTATGATTTTGGTTTATGATTGTTGCGTTTTGAGCTAATTGGATGTGATATGTTTATACATGATGGTTTGAACAAAGAGCTAGTTTGACTTGTTGTGATAGGAAGTAAACAAGATTGCAGGTGTACTTATTGGTGGGCCATCAATGAGGTATGATTTGAATTTATTTCAATTCCTTTTTAGTCTAATGGAAATTATGTGCTTGGTACAGAAAAGTATGGAAAAAGCTTCATTTGGGGTGGTTGAAATTGACTACAAGAATTAGCAATGGAAAAGAAAATGGAACACGAAGCAGTATGTTGGTAAAGCATTTAGGATCAGGGTCATTGTGGGACACTGGTACCCAATAGTGTACATTGATTTCCATGAGCATGTTATGACTGGTATGATGGTTTTGAGGCATGGATATGCCTTAATTTTGGAGCTTCCGATGTGAGGAAACCTTGCCAAGGGATGGATCGCACGGGAAAGGAGATATCAGGGAACTTGGAAGGTGAGTGACTGCATGGAAGGGGGTGATTGGATTGTCTGAAGGATTATGTAGCAGAGAAGAGAAGGTCGAGGGTGGATTTGTTTTGTTCATTAGCATTGCCAAATGGAATCAGAAGCACATTGGTAGTGTACCCTGGAACAATGAATTGGTAATTGTCCACTGAGGGAACATGTGGCGCAAGGATTGTGGTGCTGGACATTGGATTCAGGTTTGAATTTGGTAGTGGATTATGGATTTCCTAGGAAGAAGGTGAATCCTGGTGTTACTTTTGAGGGTGGAGGTGTGAGCCTCTAGATTCCCTTCTTGCAGATATAGGCATCATATCATTTTATTTGTTGGTTAGATAAAATGTGCATATGTATATGTGTGTCTTTTATTATGAATAACGTATCGATATGGAATTATAAAGATCCATTGAAAATATGACTATTTGTTGGTTGAAGTGAATGTGCATAATTATATGTGGTTGTTATTGTAAATATCATAATGTGTTGTGATTATAAGCTCCAGTAAGTGGTATGTCATCATGTTTTCAATAGCTGATATGATGTATATACTGCAACGAGCTAGGTTATAAAGCTTAAAATACATTATCATTGTTATTTATTTGATTATATGTTGGTTATAAGCATGGTTTTATGACAAATCCAAGTTATCTCTCTTATCATGTTTGACTGATAAATGAATGGTTATTGGATGCATGACCTAATTGATGTTATTGCATCTATTGTGAGAGGGCATTATTCCTTCTTGGTAAACCTCAGATAAGTTTCAAATCTATATGTTCAGATATGCATTCATGACCTATATATCTCATGTTCTCAATGTGTTTGACAAAATGACGGTCATGCTTAGACTGGGTTAGGTCAAGTCCTTGTTTATTTTTTGTGTTGAAATATTTGTCTGTGTCATTCATCATTTTGGAAAGTCTCATCAAGTTCTGGGCAATGGTTTGGTAAATAGCCCTGAAAAGGTGTCTTAGACCTCACAGTCGCTGGTACAAAACTAGATAAAAAAATATTGCAGTTGCTCCCTTCCAGGCTCATGCATGCGACTGGAGGGTTACAGTCAAATTCAGGCAATGTTATGCCAGTGTCTGGGAGTCCAGATCAGTGAAAAAGCAAGTTAATTCAGGGATTGAGCACCTGGAGTGGTTGGTTAGCTCCTAGGGGTCCTGTAGCACCTAAGGGAGATCAGTAAGGTCTTGTTTTGTCAATTCCATTTCCTTAAGGTTATCTAGGAGGTTGAATCATATCATAGTAACTCTTCATCACATATTTACCCTAGTGGACTGGTAACCTTGGCAAAGTGTGGGAGGATGGTGTTACAAGACTTCCAAAGAGTGAATATCAAGGCAATTATTATTCTATAGGAGCTTATGATTGATGTCTTCCTAGGTATTTTAAAGGATAACATCAAACATGAAGTTTACCTTCGGGAACTTAAGTCATTAGTGAATGCATTCATGGTGGTAAGAAAAGTTGAAAACAAAATTATGGCAACAAGGATATCTACCACTCCCAACTATAAAGATGGAAGTGTTGCTACTCCTGGCCTCCCACAACCTACAAGGTTGAAACCACAAAAAATGGAGGAAAAAAGAGTAAAATGGTTGTATTACAGTTGTGATAGAAAATACACTAAAGGTCATAAGTGTGTTGAGAAAAAAATATTTTACATAGATTGTGAAGAGGAGGAAGAAAAAAGAACAAGAAACATCAAAATAAGAAGATATACACCAAGAACCAACCCCATGGGTTGAAAAAGAAGAAATAAATCCAACCATATATTGAAATGCATTGGCAAGAATTACCACTCCTCAAACTCTCAATATAAAAGGATATATCATGAAGAAAAAGGTAGTGGTGTTGATTGATTCAGTTAGTACCCATAATTTTATTCATTGTAAGATAGCCAAGGATTTGAAATGCTTTCTATATCCAGCACTAAAGTGTCAGGTGATGGTTGCAGATGGAGGAACTATAAATTTCTCAGGGAAATGCCATTACATCAATCTAACCATGGGGGGATTTGTAATGCTTTCCATTCTAATGGGTGTTGCTAATGTTGTATTATGAGTCCAATGGTTACAATATTTGGGGATGATAGCTTTTAATTTTCAAGAACTTTTCTGTAAATTTACCTAGGAAGGAAAGGAAATTGAGTTAAGGGGTATCATAGGGAAACCTGAGAAAATGATCAGCTCTAATGGCATGAAAAAGCTTTTGAATAAGGAACAACGAGGGGTAATTTCACAATTATGGTCACTAGATGTTGAAACATCTAAGTCATCTTTTTCTCCATATCTCCAAAGAGTCCTTGGCAATCATTCCAAGGTATTTGAGACTCTGAATGGTCTCCCACCTATTCACAATCATGATCATGCTATTCACTTGATTCCAAGAAGTGTTCCTCCAAACATCAGGCCTTACAAATATCCTTATGCCTAGAAGAGTGAAATTGAATGTATGGTTGCACAAATGTTAGAGGCAAGTAAAATTCAACCTAGCAAAATTTCTCTCTCTTATCCAATAGTATTGGTGCACAAGAAGGATGGATCATGGCATATATGTCCAGATTATAGAGAGCTCAACAAGCTCACTATTAAAGATAAATTTCCCATTCTTGTCATTGGCGAATTGTTGGGTGAACTACATGGAGAAAATTGCGTCACCAAGCTGGTTCTTCATTCAGGATATCATCAAATTAGAATAAAGATAGAGACATTCTAAAAACAACATTCAAAACTCATAAAGGTCATTATGAATTTTTTATCATGCCTTTTGGCCTTACTAATGCACCTTCCACATTTCAAGGTTTAATAAATTCCACTTTCAAACACTTCCTTGGAAAATTTTTGTTAGTATTTTTTGATGATATACTAATCTACAACAAGTCTTGGAAACATCATGTTCAACAAGTTGACAAGGTGCTCAAACTATAGGAGGAGAAACAATTGTATTCCAAACCTTCCAAATGTTTCTTTTGGGTACAAGAGGTGGAATATTTGGGTCATATTGTATCTCATGAGGGTGTTAAGGTAGACCCTAACAAAATTAAATCCATTAAGGAATGGAAAATCCCCAAAATCTTAAGGCATCTTCAAGTATTTCTCAGGTTGACAGGGTATTATCACAAGTTTGTTAAGAATTATGGGAAATAACAACACCTCTAACAACATTATTGAAGATAGATCCATTTTTTTGTCTCCAAAAGCAATTGAGGTCTTTGAACATCTTAAAGAGGCGGTGTGTCAATCTTTGGTCTTAGCTAAACTGGATTTCACTAAAACATTTATTATGGAATGTGATGCCTCATGAAATGGAATTGGTGTTGTTTTAATGCAAGAAGGAATAACCGTTGCTTTTGAAAGTCGTCCAAACAAGGGAAAGAATTTACACAAACATATTTATGAGAAGTAAATGTTGGCAATACTACATACCCTAAAGAAATGGCACCCTTACCTAATGGGAAGACATTTCAAGGTAAAAACATATCATGATATTCCTAAATACTTCTTCGAACAAAGATTATCTTCAAAAGAGTAGCAAAAATGGGTGACAAAGATGATAGGTTATGATTTTGAAATCATGTACAAAAAAAGGGAGCAAAATGTTGTTGCAGATGCACTCTCAAGAAGGGATGAGGATGTGGAGGCATTTATCCATGTCATTTCTATTATCCAACCTAATTGGATAACTAAAACAAGGGATGAATGGAAGAATGACAAAGAATTGTGGACACTCATTCAAAATTTGAATCAAGACCCCAATGCATCTGATACATTTATCTGGAAAAATGATTCATTGTGGTACAAAGATCTCTTATATCTATGTAAGAACTCCCAACTCAAACAAAATTATCTTTTGGAATTGCACACCTCTCCCGTAGGAGGGCACTCGGTATTTTTTTTAAATTAACACAAGGTCAAGAAAGAATTTTTTGGGGATGGCTAAAATCTAATATTCAGAAGTTTATGGTAAAGTGTTGGTTTACCAAGAAAATAAAGTTGATACAATGAAGAACCCAGGTCTTTTACAACCATTATTCATTCCAAGTCAATATTGGGAAGAGCTCTCAATGGATTTTATCACAGGTCTACCCAAGTCCAAAGGAAAGAGTGTCATCATCATGGTAGTTGATAGACTTACCAAGTATACACACTTTTGTGCATTGTTGTATCCTTTCAAAGCCAGTACAATCAATACTGCATTTGTGGAAATAGTTCAAAAGCTACATGGAAACCCAAAAATTATTGTAAGCAACATAGATCCCATTTTCTCTAGAAATTTTTGGACAAAATTACTTTATTGTCTTGGAACTCAATTAGCTCATAACTCATCTTATCATCCTCAATTTTATGTAAAAAGTAAGAGAGTGAACAAATGTTTGGAAGGATATATGTGTTGCTTTGTATCTTATAAACAAACACAATGGGTTAAGTGGTTACCTCTGGAAGAAATGTGGTATAATACTTCCTTCCATGCCGCAGCAAAAATGACACCATTTATGGTGCTTTATTGACATCATCTGTTGTCCATCACATCAACTTTAAGAGACAAATCTAAGTTTCAAGCAGTGGAAGATCACATCAAGCATCAACAACAAGTTCAACTCTTAAAGGATAACCTGACTCTAGCACATAATCGAATGAAACGATAGGCAGATCAATATTGTAGCAAAAGAAGTTTTGACATGGATGATTGAGTATTTTTACGGCTACAACCATCCAAACAAATGTTTGTCAAGAAAGCTAAGAAGGATAATAAATTATCACCAAGTACTATGACCCTTACAAGGTGTTGTAAAAGATTAGTACTATGGCATATAAATTGTAGTTTCTTGCATCTTCGTGAGTACACCCAATTTTCCAGGTTTCATGCTTAAAGAAGGTTATAGGTGACAAGTTCCAAGTTAAAACTATAATTCCAAAGCTTGATGAGGAAGGAAAAAACAAATCGAAGCCTGGAGCAATCACAGAAACAATAGTCCGACAACTATGGAATTGATCAATTTCAAAGTATCTCATTAAGTGGAAGAACTTACTTGCCGAAGATTCTACATGGGAGGATAAGTATTTTATACAGAAGCGTCTAGAACTATTCAAGCGTTGAGGACAACATTTTTTTGAAGGAGAGGGGCATGTTAGGTCCCTATAATACTAGTGTAGTTCCTATATTGTTATTGTTGTGCCCCATAGAATCTCATTATTGTTATTTTTGTGCCCTTACATTATTATTGTTATACATACCCTAATCATATTTTGCCCCTTTAGAATCCTATATATACCAAGGAGGTCTTTTCATTTGAATATCCAAGGATTGTTCATTTATGTGATGCAAAAGCAGGTTTGCCCTTAAAGCGGTTTATAATCAAGTCGTTGATCTATCTTTTCTTATGTTTTTGTGTTATTTTAATCTAGATACATAACCATGAATGTGTAGGAGGTGTTGGAGTTCCAAGAACTTAAAAAGATTGGACTATTTCAAAAGTGATTCTATTAATTCATTACCATTTTTCCATACTTGAGATGATTTCCATTTCCTATATGGTTTTCAAATTACGAAGTAAACACATTTTACATTTTATATATAAAAAGTGTATTTAAGTCAATATTTAAACTAGTAATCATTCGAACTTTGCATTGGATAGTATTTAAGTCAGTATTTAAACTAGTAAGTATTCCTACTTTTCATTGGATAGTTTTTTTTGAGGGAGTGTTATCATTATGACTAAACTAGTATATTCATTATTCTTCTTCTAGTTGATTTGTGAGAAAAAATGAATATTGAGTTTAAGGACCACTTATAATTGCCTCTTCTTGTATTTGTATTAATTTATAAGCAAATTATACAATCAGAACTGAGCAAATACACCAAACCATGGTGATGCCTTAGCATCTAGAACCTTAAGAGATCTAGTTCACTTAGAATAAACTTGCAAAGTAGTTACATTAAACATAATTGCCCAATGATAGAATAATTCAAGGGTTGTGATTATTTCTTGCATTGTCACTTGGTATATAGGTTATGATTAGAGAACAAGTCGTGTTAAAGTAAAATTGTTAAGTAATTGCACTTAAGACTTCAACAAGAACAAAAATCGTATAATTTAAAATAATAATAATAATAATATATTTATCCAATTGTTCCCGGACTTCGATCCATCTTCGGCAATCATCACCAAGCTCCCAATCTAGGTCAGACTTCCTAATCTCCCAGCTCATCTTTGGCACTTTGCAGTATTCCAAGGAATCGGCAACTCTCTAGGCCGCTTCCTAGATACTGACATTTCTAGAGGGGAAAAAGGCCTATACACCTTTGCCAGAATATGTGCAGAAATAGACATCAGCAAAGGACTTCCGGACAAGATCAATCTCAAAATTGGAGATTTTCATTGGACTCAGTACTTGGATTACGAGAATACAGCTTTCCGATGCCGCATCTGCCATCTCACAGGGCACCTTCAGAGCTCTTGTCCCTCGAAGTCTGCTCCAAAAAAGAAAGCCAATCCTAAGCAGAAATCCAAAAGCTGGAAGCCTCATGACCCTCCCCCCATGGATGATGTTGATCTTAGCTCGGATGAAGAGGAGTTGAATGAGGAGGAAATGGAGACCAAGACAGAGCAGGAACCGCCCTCAGCTGACCCTGTGGATCTTTCTGTCCAGCCAAGCTCCCAGAAAAGGAATCATGAATCCTCCACCTCGGATTCAGATAAGGAAATCTCTCAATCAACCCAGCTCAGTCTGCAAATCACACCAGTTCAACAGTGCCCTCCTGAATGGGTCAAAGTGGGTACAAAGGAAGGGAAAAAATTCCGCATAGTTGATCCCTCCCATGTTGGGTAGAATCATATGCTCTGTTTTGTTCTCCGGCTCTTCCAGTCACTTCTCGCGGTGTTCTTCTCTCTTCTCATCGCTTCTAGGAGCCGAGGTGGATTGCATATCCTTTCCGGCTGCCTATGTTCTTGTTTCTCTTGGCTATGCCTGTTTCCAGGCTTGATTGTACTATGTTTTTTCCTTTATTAATAGATTAGTCTTTACCAAAAAAATAAAAAAAAAAAAATAATAAATAAAAAATAAATATATAATATATATAATAATTATATACTATTAAATATATATATTATTTCCAATGGTTTTATTTATTAAACCGGAATGAGAGTTTTGTATTTATATGCAAGTTTGTGCCTGGATAGATCATGTAATACATATTTATATCTTCGAAATTTCTTTCTAAGCCCTCTTATCTAGCAAAACTACAAACTTTTCTAGAGGGACTCAAAATTGGACAACAAAAAACAAGATTTTCTAGGTATATACCTTACAAAACTGACCCACCAAAAAACAAAATTTACATGTCACACTATTACTCATACATAATGCAACCCTTCATAGCTATGCAATGTTAATCCATTTACTCTAAGGAATAGGAGAGGGCATGATTTGACCGTTGATTTTTAAATCTCCCAATCTTAATTTACACCCTTCGTTAGCACATAAGTCTGCATCTTTATTGAGATCGCGGAGAAAATGGAAATATGCCATTGAAGAGAACTATTACTTTATATTTCTAATTAATTTCATAATAATTTCTAATGTTTTATCCCTAAGAGAGAATCTCTTCACCAAACACTGAATAATGAGGGGTCCTCCCTAAATAGTGAGAAAAGATACCTGATTTTCTTTGGCTTACTGAACTCCCTAATAGAGAGCATAAGCTTGTTAGGTCCTTATACTACTAGTGTAACCCCTTATTGTTATTAGTACAACCCCCTTATTATATTGTTGTGCCCATGTAATCCCCATATTGTTATTATTGTGCCCCATAGAAGCCCACTATTGTTATTATGGTGCCCCTTACATTATTAGATAATGTCGGCCTCTGATTATATTATGACCCCTTAGACTCCTATATATAGAAAGGAGGCCTTGTCATTTGTATCATCCAAGAATTATTCATTTGTGTAATATAAAGGAGGTTTCCCCCTCGAAGAGGCTTATTTCTAAGGTGTTTATCTATCTTTTCTATCTTTTTGTGATTTGGTTTCATAGCATTTGGTATCAGAGCTTTGGATTCTAGGGTTTCGCTGCTCCAAACAGGTCATCGCGGAATTTTCGCTATAACTCTTTCACTACGAAGTTTCAGAAACTAAAAAAAAAATATTTGAGAAGAAATCGGTTTGAACCTCAGATCCGAATTTCAGATCTTGTCTTGCTATATCGTCGGAGATACCATCTGAGGAAGTTAGGGTTTTTGCAAGATCCAAAATTTCTTCTCAAACATGTCATCGTGGAATTTTCACTATATTTTTTTTCTACGAAGGTTTAGACTTTGAAATTACAACCAATTTAAGATGAAATATTGGTGAAGCTCGGGTTAAAACCTCAGATCTTTTCTCACTATATTTGCGGAGATATAAGCTGACGTAGTTAGGGTTTTTGCAGACTCCCAAATTACATTCTAAATAGACAACCTTGGGAAAATTGTCATAACTTTCTCTCTGAGCATCAAATTCAAAATTCATAAGAAGTTACAAAAATAGGACAGACTGTAGTTTTCTGTGCATATGTTTCAGATCTGAATTTCAAAATAGTGACACATGGCACATCGTACAAGTTCGCTCTACTGAAACATTATATAATCAGGTCATCTTAGGAGATTGGGCATAACTCTTTCTTGGAGAATTAAATTCTAATCAGACTTGTGGGGTTACAAAGAGGACTCAGAGGGCTACTTCAGGATGTAATTTCAGAACTTGGAGATTTGAAATTACCAAGTTACAGTCATTTCAAGATCAAGATCCTAAAATCAAGAAAAGGCGATATGAGGAAGTTTGATGGCAAGGATCGGGTAAATTGGATACTACAAATGGACAAATATTTTGATCTACATGAGGTTCAATTGTTACAAAAGGTACATATTGCATCTTTATATTTAGAACCAAATCAATTTTTATGGTATAAAGGGCTTTGTTCTCGTAAAGCACTTGTCACTTGGTCAATTTTCACGTAAGAAATGATAGCACATTATGAGGATACAAAGAGTAACACCTTCTTTAGCCAATTGATAAATCTCGAACAAAATAGTTCAATGGCATAGCACATTGAGGACTAAAATTGAATATAAGGGTAAATGATATTCCAGAGAAGCAAAGGATTGATGGCTTCATAGGGACTTTAAAGGATATCATTCAACATGAGGTTCATCTTTGGGAACCTGATTCATTAGAGAAGGCATTCAGGTTGGCAAGAAAAACTGAAAGTGAAATTATGGAAACAAGGAATCCCACCACTCACAACTATAATTATGGAAGTGTTTTTTCCCCTATCCTTCCACAACCTACAAGGTTTACACGAGAAAAATTGGAAGAAAAAAAGAGAAAAAGGGCTTTGTTACAATTGTGATAGCAAATACACTAGAGGTCATAAGTGTGCTGAGAAGAAATTATTTTACATAGATTATGAAGAGGAGGAAGAAAATGATCAAGAAACATCAAAAGAAGAGGATATACACAAGGAACCAACCCCAAAGAAAGAATAAATGAATCCGACCATATCTTGTAAAGCATTGGCAAGAATTACCACTCCTCAAAATCGCAAGATAGAAGGACATATCAAGAAGAAAAAGGTTCAAGAAGTGAAAGATCACATCGAGAAAGAAGAAATGAATCCGACCATATCTTGTAATGCATTGGAAGAAATTACGACTCCTCAAACTCTCAAGATAGAAGGACATATCAAGAAGAAAAATACCTAGCAATTAACCGAGCCATCAAGCCAAAACAAAATATCTGTATTAATCATTTGTTTAGTGTTAATCATAATTGCACTGACTTTATCCGATTGTTAATCACCATTTAATTATTGTTAATCCGCAAGCTAAAAGGGGTTGGTCCCATCATATTGTGGTATCAGAGCAGGTTTTGAGTTTTCTTAAGATATGGAAGTTGGAAGATGAGGTCGTGGGAGAGGTATTCAAAGAGTAGCAGAGGAAGGATTATGGGAAGAGATTAAGATCCTTAATGCTCGTTTGGCGGCAGTAGAAGCAGGAAGGAGAAGGGATCTGAAGGTAGGAGATGACAGTGAAGAAGAAGTTGTAGTTGCGACAGATGGATCGGATGAGGAAGGACCTGAAATCAGGTTATTGAGGTCGGTCTTGTTGGCTAGCAATAAGCCAAAGCCAGAAATTTTTAATTACGATGGCAGCTTGTCCACAGAAGTACTGTTGGATTGGATTAGCGAGTTGGACAAATAATTTGAGTGTGAGGAGGTCAGCGAAGATCAGAGAGTTAAATTCACTATGAACAAGTTGAAAGGACACGCGGACTTGTGGTGGGACAGTGTCCAAGCAGAGAGAAGAAGGATTAATAAGTTGCCAATTAAGAAATGGCCGAGAATGGTAGCCAAGATGAAGGGCATATTTTTGCCCAAAGATTACCATATTTCCCTGCATCGACAAGTACAGAATTTGAAGCAGAGAGGAATGATGGTAAAAGAATATACTGAAGAATTCTACTGGGTGAATTTGAGAGCTGGTTACACGAAAGACACCCCGGAAAAGACATCCAGGTCTATGAATGTCCTAAGGCTGGAAATATTGGATGAGATAAGTATTCTCTCTCCAAGGAACATAGAAGAAGCATACCAGAGTGCCTTAAAGGCAGAAGAGAAGGTCACAAGAAAATAGAATGCTAGGAGAGGATGAGGAACTGGCAGAGGAAAAGGACAATCCTATGGAAGAGGAAGAACTGCCAACAATAGTGAAGAGGGAAGCAGTTCCAAGACTTCAGGGATAGCAGAAAAGAAGGCAGAACTAGAGGAGGAAGGCCATATCAGAGGGGAAGGGGAAATGGCAGAGGCAAAGGAGCTGCCTACCAGTGCTACAAGTGCCACAAGTGGGGGGCACAGGTCTTTTGAGTGTCCTGAAGGAGAACAAGCTAGTCCAAGAGGAGTGTATGTTGCATAGCCCAAGCAAGCAGAGGCACCACCCCAGGAAGTGGAGAATGTGCCAGAAACAGGAGAATCCTTAATTTTGAATAAAGTACTGCTAAAGCCAGCTAAGGAGATAGTTGAACAAACTCAAAGGAAGGCATTATTCCAGATAGTTTGTAAGTCACACGGAAAATGCTGCAAGTTGATTATCGTCAGTGGGAGTACGAATAATCTGGTTGCCACAAAGATGGTGGAGAAGTTGGGTTTGAAGCGGCTGAAGCACCCCACTCCCTATAAGGTGTCGTGGTTGCAGAAAGGCCATCAACTGTTGGTTGATGAACAGTGTGAAGTTGAGTTCCATATTGGCAAGTATAAGGACAAGGTTATTTGTGATATTATGCCTATGGATGTATGTCATATACTGCTAGGAAGGCCATGGCAGTATGACAGGAAGGTAGTTTATGATGGAAAGACAAACTATTACAAGTTTGTCAAGGATGGGATTAAGCACACGCTTGTACCCATCAAGGAGGAGGAAGCAGCAAAAACTAGTGGAACCAAAGTGTTGTTGATGGGAGGAAAGGAATTTTTGAAACAGATCGAAGATAGTGAGATAAAATATGCCATTGTGAGGAGGCTAAAAACAGTGTTGTTGCACACCGAAATTGCAGACTTGCCTGAAGAAATTCAGAACATGTTGCAGGAGTTCAGTGAAATTATAGTGGACGATTTGCCGAATAAATTGCCTCCTAAGAGAAGTATCAGTCATCACATAGACTTTATACCCAGAGCTAGTTTACCAAACAAGGCAGCATACCAAATGAGTCCTAAGGACAATGAGGAGATTAGGAAACAAGTACAATAATTGCTGGATAAAGGGTTGATAAGGGAGAGTTTAAGTCCCTGTGCAGTTCCAACAGCTTTAGCTCCAAAAAAAGGAGGAGAGTGGCGAATGTGCACCGATTCGAGAGCCATCAATAAAATTACCATCAGGTACAGGTTCCCATTACCACGGATGGATGACATGATGGACTGTTTGAGCGGGGCAACATATTTCTCGAAAATCGATCTAAAGAGTGGATACCACTAGATTCGAATTAGGGAAGGAGACGAATGGAAGATAGCCTTTAAAACCAATGAAGGTTTTTATGAGTGGCTGGTGATGCCATTCGGGTTAAGCAATGCCCTTAGTACCTTTAAGCGCTTAATGAATGAGATGTTAAAAGAATTCATTGGAAAGTTCGTGATTGTATATCTTGATGATATACTGATTTTTAGTAAGACCAGAGGAGAACATTTTCGACACGTTCGAAATGTGCTGGAGAAGTTACAGCAAAACAAGTTTCTGATAAATCT